>JAQGAK010000181.1:0-124613 GCA_034696945.1 Lipothrix lubbocki
TAAATTTAGTTTGAATTTGCAACATTTCTTGATTTTGATAGCGTTGCTTATTCCATAATAAACTAATTTGTTATTTTCATTAACAAAATACATCTTGAATGAATTTTTGATGCGCTCTTGTTTTTAACTTTTTAGGGCGCAAAGCAACTTTACATTTCAGCTTTTTTTGCTGTTATTTTACTCATTTATCGCCTGTAGGGCATCTACGGAGAAAATTTCATTTAACGCAGCAGTGCTTTCTGAAAAAGGTAGTTATGGTGAAGCTGCATGGTCACTTTTATGCATGTTAACTGAATAAATTAAAAGTTGTTATTTCTTCGGGATTTGTCTGTTATATACGGAGAGGTAGAAGGAGAATATAATATTGTGCAATAATATTTTTTGGCAATATTGTATTTGTCCAGAATTTTGTGATGGCCGTGGCCGATACCCAATTCAATTATTCCAATTTCCAGTGCCAATTCAATAACTGTACACATTATATCTTCAGCTTATTACTCTGCCTTCAAGAAAGTCAAGAGCCCATTATACGGATGGGTATTCCCACGTGGTCTGGTCATCCAAATTTGAGCCAACAGTGTAAACATGGATACTTCCGCAGACCCGGACGTTTTTGCTCGTAAACGTTTATGGCAGCGCGTCTGCATTATTATAGTATGCTTTTATTTGTATGACTCCTCTTTTGTGCTTTCTTGCAAACGAGTCATTTTAAAATTAATGTGAAACAGCACAAACTATACAAATTCAGAACTTTGTACCTACATGTATAATTTAAATTAGAAAACTAGTGTACTGATTTTTTAATTATTCAGATATCCCAGTTGGTTTCAAGTCTCTCAGCAGCATATCAAATATATGGCGCAGCATCAGCCAGTTTTGAGGTTCAGGATCTTGGATCCTCCATAAGTCTGTCGAATCCCAAATTCCGAGAATGTCTCATCAAGAAGTGCTGCAGTCAACAGCAACTTAACAAGCTAATGCTTGAGAAAGATGGGATCAAGTCAGAAGGGCTTTTGGCTTTCGTTCTTGTCTTTAGCCTTTCTATGTCATCTATGATTATTTGCATCGTCAACTATGTCGCTTTCATTAAGTATAGAAATCCGTATTTGCGGAAGATTGTAGTGAGTACAAATTATACTAAATCTTGATAAGTTAAGATTTTGCTCGTATTTAATATTTTGTATTAAACTTAATTACGGAACTTCCTCTTCCATTTTCAGATTAATGTAAACTGTCTCATTGCGTTTATTACACAAGTTGTTAGTTGTACCACATTTTATAATGGATTACAAGACCAACAAGAACGAAGTCGAAAGTATTGCGTGGGGAAAGTACAAATGACGGGAATAGAGAACTTACGAGAATGTCTGTCTGTGGTATCGCTATGTCCAAACTTTAATCTTCTATATGGATTATGGGTGAGTTAGCCGTAAAACAAGTTCCTGTAGTATATGGTTATTTATATTTCTTTAATTTTTCATTTTTTAGTGTTTATATGCATATTTTGCTTTAATTCATGCTTTGCATTATATTTCAGTCAATGATAATCTTCACCACAATCCTCATTCCGGTAGTTATAATGTACAGCTGCAAATGGCGTGAGAAAGTTTTTTCGAGATTAGCAGACAATCTTGCATTCCGTCGAAAAGCTGTTCTTCATTCCTTGCAACGATCCATGCTTCAAGGAGTCAAGCTGGATCTAGAAGCTGACTTGGATTTTGAACGAAAAACTTTGCAACAATTGGAAGTCTCAATTTTAGAAGAGTATGAGATGCTGAAATCGTTTGAAGAAACATTTAAAAAATCGCATCGTATTGTTGGTTCAAATGCGGACTCGACGGCAAGAAAAGTATTAAACTACGAATTTCACTGTTATCTCGAGAAATTAGCCGAATATAATCAGCAACTTGCATCCATAATGAATAAAGCGGAAGCTTTGCAGGAACTGAGAAAAATGGACCTGGACATGTTAAAGCATTACGCCAATTATGTAAATCAACTTCAAAAATTACGCGTGCCAGAATCTCGTGTAGAAGCAAGTACCCCGGTAGCTCAAGTTCAAGAAAATCAAGATACTGATCAGAGCAAACAAGTGCAATTATTAGATGAGGAAAACCAAAATAGTGATAACAATAATCGACCATGATTATCCAGTATGTACATATTTTGATGTGTTATACCTATATGACGCTTGAAATAACCCCTCGGTTGAGGCGTTTTCTTTCCCAATATGTTCAGATTTATGTTGTGGATTGATGTACTAACGTGGTTATATTGTACTTTAATTAAACATAAGATACTCAAAGCACAGTTCGTTTGTCATTTTATCCTCTCACCCGTTCCGTTTCTTGGTCCCCGTTTATCTCAAGGCACTATGGAATTAATATATTATAGTTGAAGATAAGCCTAGAAATAATATTTATTTCAAATAATCTTACGAAAAATCTGCATTTTAAACACTTATTTTTTCTTTTAGAATTTTCCTCCTTAAAAGAAGATGTTAGTTAAGTAGAAATATTACAGTTATCGAAATCAATATCGAAGAGTTTGCATGCGTATAATTATATTGATAATATATTAATAAATATGTTAATTTTATGTAATTTTTAAAGCTTTTAATTATTGTAAGTAATACCTTGCACTACATAATGTGAAGTTATTGTTTCTGAGTTGCAATATGTCTGCACTCGTAGGATTGCGAAAACTAAGTTTTTGACAAAAATCTGGTTTAATAATATTTCTTAAAAATAATGACTACCTCCAGACGAAGTGCGAGAGATCTTAATAGTAGCACCGCCGGAGAAATCGCACGAGATCGTATTGTTCTTAGCTATGGAGATTACCTGATACGCTCAACGGATATGGATATCCTGCAATCCAACGCTTGGATAAATGATACACTAATTGGATTTTATTTTGAATATCTGTCTACTAAACGGCATACAGAGCCATCTGGATTTAAATTTTTTGGTCCTGAAGTTACACAATGTATAAAGCTAGGAAGCTTAGATGATATGTCTCTATTTCTTGGTCCATCTGCAGCTCTCTCTGCAATTAATTTCATGTTCTGGCCAGTTAATGATTCGTCAAATCCAAACGATCATTTCGGAGGTACAAAGCAAACGAATTTTAGTTAACACCTCCACAGTAATTATATCTACTCATGTAAATATGGAATTTATAAAGAAGTACTAAATTTTAAAATATTCTCAAAATTTTTGTTATCTCAAGGAACACATTGGAGCCTGTTAGTTTACTCCAGAAGAGAAAATATTTTTGCGCACTTTGATTCCACCATGAATGACAGGGCTGGTAATGACAAGCATGCCAGGATGCTTTATGACAAAATGGTACCATTTGTATCACACGGTGAGATTTCAGCAATATATACATGATTTAATCAGGCTGATTACCCGATCCTCAACCTTTTATAATACCATATTATATTAGAATTTACTATGTTTAATGTATAACACTATATGAATTTATTCAGCTGCTGGATATCGTAATGTCTCGTGCGAAACTCAACGAAATGGTTATGATTGTGGGGTTCACGTACTATGCAATGCAGAGATTCTTGCAGACTATGCGTCAAAGAACGGCAGAATTGTTCGAGGGCCATCAGCGTCTTCAGAAGACGTTACTAGGATGAGGAACAAAGTAGCGACTTTAATTGGTGGTCTTGCACTAGCTTCCAGAAGGAGGAGACCAGTATAGTGTAGACCAATTTTACGCATTCTACTGCCCATGGAAAGAAGGTGCGCTGTTGTCTAGACTTTGTTGCGTAACAGTAAAATCTTTAAAATCTTGTTCGTAAAGCTTGCGAAAAATAAAATCTTATTTTAAAAACAAAATTTAAAGGTCGGAGAGAGATAGAAACTTTATTGAACTCACCGATACTGCAGTGGCATTTGCCCTACGACGACATAAGTCTGCATTAGTTAAGTTCTTCTTAAGCTCAATCAGTCACAGTTCACAGTCACAGTCACTATTCTACTTTTAAGTTTAGTCTCAAAACATTTAGGAAGCAAGGTCTTATAATTTATTATTATAAGACGACAAAATTAGGTGTATTTAATCTATTAAGCTAAAGTAATTTGTAACACAATTGTCATTAGCATTAAATTCATTCAGATATCTCCAACAGTACAACAAAATTTGTGAGTACCTGCAAAAGGCTAAATTTTAAATGAAAGACTTGTGAGGAAATGGCAAGTGTAGACAGCGACAAGCCAGCAGATGCCGAAATTGCCGAACAACTGTCACCATCCCAGGAAAATCCATCAGAAGATCAGGATGATTGTCCGACATGCCCAGCACAGCCCAAATTAAGTGAATGTCCATACACAAAATGGACTCCTGAATGGCGGACCTGGTATGAGCATTTTGGATACGAACTTCTCCGCTGGAGCCAGACTTTAGCAAAAACTGTCTGCAATCTTACTCATGATGCAACAAGCATTAAATGGAAAGAACTAAAGCTTAGAGATGTTGAAAGTATTAAGGACCCGGTGTCTATAACTAGGTAAAGATGAATAAGTCTGAACATAATTTTCCTATTAAACCTAATAATGGTTATGTATTCATGTTTAATAATGGTTAACTGGACATAAACAACTTGAATCGCCATTTGTTTTTTATATGATTACAAATGATCCACAGGTTCAAGGAAAAGCCGGTGGTCAACACGGAGGATGACGGAATTACCTTAGCAGAAGATTGTGATATCGTCACTTATAAAGGGACAGGAGTCCTTATTAATAAAGGCAAGGGCGTTGTAATCAACGTAGGTGCGGGCATCGTCATCAATTTCAGTAGAGGAACATGTACAAATACTGGCGAGGGAATCCTTATTGGCTTTGGGAAAGGTACCTTGGTGAACAGTGGAGTAGGCTTTGGAATATTAAAGTCTCCGAAGCCCGTGAAATCAAAGAAAAGGATAACTTTGAACGATGCAGGAGGGATGATAATCAAAGGCGTAGGACACCTCCGTTTTTTCCACTCAGAATCCACACTAGATCGAAATTCCAATGCGGACACTGATGACTCCAGTTGGGAATCAATGACGCCAGATGAGAGTGAGGGTTCACAGTCAGCACTGTCGGAGATAGATACAGATAGTGATCAAGAGAGCTTTAATGAGTCCGATAGTTCCTATAGTAATGATGACTATTCTGCCGAAATTCACGTCAGCTTTGTTGATGATAGCGACGTTAGTTCTGCTGCAGAAATAACCTCGGCTGAAGAGTCCGAACTAGATGATACAACCGATGGAAGCGACAATGACGAAGATAAGGAAAGTTCCCTGGGAAACTCAACCAGTAGACCAACAGTCTCTGCAAGTGAAGATGATAGCATGAGCGACCACAGTTGTATAAGCAATACTAGTGATATTCCAAATGACAATGAGTGCAGTGATCATGTAATAGAAGATTCAACTTCAGAGCTTTCCTCAAGCAACAATGAAACCACGGCCGCTTCTGATCCACAACAGCTATCTCCAATACTAAAAGATGCTGATGACACTGAATCTGATCCTGCATCCCTCTGTACAGACAGTTCTGAGGATCAGGCGTCCTCTGACGTAACATCTTCAGAGGCTGATGAAATGAACTCTAATACTATGCGGAATAGCATTTAAACGATGTTGGAGCCCGAAGTTAGACAGATTGGAAAGCAGGTTGTGTGGCCAGTCTCTAAAGAATTTACAAATTGAATTTGCTGTCATTTACAACACAAAGATAGAAACGAACATAAGGAAACTAAATTCCTCGTGAAAATAATTAAAAACAACTTCGATCTGAAATATATTCAATAAATTCTAATAACATGGAGCGACACCACACATGTATAATTGTATGCTAGTGATTTTTAAATTTCGTGTTATTAATAATTATTCACTCATGAATTTTAGCACAATCTGTCACAATTTATGGAAACTGCATTGCTTCGTTCCGTCGTTGGGGTACAGTAAGAATCCCATAAACACCATAGTTCTTATTTTAATAATGCGCTGTAATGTAATATATAAATCACTTCCTGTACAAACATATGGATTTATTTCAATAGACTACATTTTTGGGTTGTTATTAAGTCTATCCGGATTAATATTAGTAGTGTGAACTTCAACGATTGGAGATCTCTCTTTATCATTCAGATCACAATAATTGGGTACAACTTGATTTTGCTCATGCAGTCTGTCCATAGGTTCTGGATCTTCGCAGATGTTTTGGGTTGATGCCGATTGAGAGTAGCCACTTTTGGAAAGCCATAATTTTGTTGGGCCTAAAATTATACGTATTTTTACACACGCGACAAAGTTATAGTAATTGTGTGAAAGTGTGAACAAATAGAAAACATGTTTTATAAAATTGGGTATAATTTTTATATTTTAAAAAACATATGTCCTTACGTCGGAACTGAAGACGTATCTTGGTGCGGACAAGCCACATAATGAATGATATCTGCAGTAAAATTATAACATGGAAAATATTTAATAGCCAAAAGTATACTCCTTCTATATTCGTACATGTGCCAATTTTTAATATTATTATTAGTAATTATCAATATTATTAAATTTTGTGAAATAAAATAACTCACCAAAAGAAGCATCAAGATAAACAGACAGGTGTAAAAAATAATACTTGAAAATTTTGCCGTCATTTTGCTTATACTGTATATGCACTTCTGACTGACAGCAACCCTTAACATTGAAAATGATGAACTGCTGCAGCTAAAATTGATATAAAAGTTCTAGGAACACATTCGAGGAAGAATTTTTATTTTGGTTGCATATAAGGATATAAACTCAAAGGAAGACATGGTTAACCTCAAATTCTATGTGAAACCCTCGTGAGTGGTGAACACAGTCATGAAAACGCAAGTATTACGTGTATATATACGACATACGATAATGTACGTCCGAAAAAAATTATGCCTGTAATAATAAAATGCAGCAGAGTTAAATGATCAAAGTGCCTAATTTGTTTTCAAGAGAGTAACAAGTTTCAACTTTATATTAGGTAAATAATGTACATACATGTACACACTAACAATGTATATAACTACTTAAGTATCTTTTAGAAAAATTTACACATTTGACTAGCCTGACCTCAAAAGTATAGTGATGTATACACTTTACAAGTTTACAACAAATCCATTAAATATGGAAACAACGTTAATTCTATATAATATGTATTATAGTATAACAGAAAAGGATAACAATTTCTAAAAATACATATCTGCACAAACTTAATTTACTTTTATTTACATTAAAATTACGACATTGAACTTCGCATTAAAGCCTTATAACTGTATGTACATATTCTGTGGATAAAAGATATAGCCATTCAATTTTGAATAACTATTAAAAGTTATATATTATATATGTCCACCAAAACAAACGGGGCATTCAGAAAACTATACAGAATACAAGTTCCCTGATTTGTTGAGAGGAGTGGAAAATATTCAAGGAAAAAACTTATATCTAAAATTATTATATAGTATGCTTTACACAGTTGATGTTTTTTAAAAATCAAAAAAATGCACACAAATTGTCAGAAATAGTCTCACAAGCTTTCTTTACACCGTTTAGGTTTGAGAGGCATGATTGTCTCGTACGCCAATTCCCGTTTCCCGTTTTATGGTATATGGGGAGAAGCTCTTATAATGGGTTAACAGATTATAAAGGCAAACCTTATAGACAAAACAAAATGTTTAGTATATATACTATATAGGATATAGAGGATTTTACATAAAATTGTTCGCAATAATAAATTAATAATTGTATAAACATTAAATAACTTTTTGCGAACAATAATGTGCAAATAATAAATTAGTGGACTAATGCTATAAGTACGGTATATAAACAGGCTTCAAAGGGGGGAAACACTGAATAACATTAATAAGAATTATATTGCAACTTTGTCCCAAACCTTTCTGAACTTCAACACGTTTATTGTAAATTAAACGTAACCGATTTGAAAATCCAAGTATCCTTAAATTACCGAGAAAGTAAAATGCGAAACACTCTAAAGCTTGAAAAACATTGTAAAATAGCGTGGCAGTAATAAACCATTACATAATTACTGAAACAACTTATTCGCAAACATGTTTTAAATATACAGGAGGACATTACTGTCAGACGTAAAGAACGTGCGTTCTCACAAGATGTGAGAACGTAACTATACTACACTATTATAGTATATAGCTGCACCCACAAGGTTGCGGAATGGGTGCATAAATATAAATCAAATGCAATAAATTACTTGGCTCACATGAAAATTCCCAAAATAGTACATCAAAGATAAGATCTGAGGAATGAAAAGTCATTTCTCTTGACAATAACAAGGTGTGAAAACATTAAACTGAAAAGCAGATATTTATTACATAAAACTTACACATGACAGCACCATCTGAACAGCTTCCACTATGCAAAAAAGCTCGTGGCTTATTAGGGATGCAACTCATCTTCTTATACAAAAGACTCTTTATATACAATATCCCGTTTATCTATACTGGCACACATGAAATTCTAAATATTTACATATAAGCAAAAATTCAACAAGAATCTTGTATACACATTTTTTTCTTCAACAACTGAGCCTTTCAAACATCATTTATTGTATAGATATAAAGATGGTTTTTAGTAAACAGTGGCGACTTTCCGCAGAGCTCCGACCATAACTATATTTAGTTTAATATATATGCAAATACTCTATACATTCCATTTTTGAGCGTCCTGTAGTATATAATACGAATCTCGTCTGATCTCCATATCCGCGCCATTTAATGATAAATTGTACATAAACAACAACCTCTTTGCAAATATTATTATATCAACCTCAACGTTGGGAATAACGTTAATAATAAATGTTTCCATAAACTCAACCATAGTATCCCTGGCTATCACAGTGTTTTTCTCAAATCCCACAATTTTCTTGGCTATTAATCCCAATGCTTGAACCTAAACCACAAAGCTCCGGGGTGTACTACAACAGTAATTGTGTATATATATATTCTGTATATTTGTCACATATGGAAAGTAGTGAATATAAAATTTTAATGTATACATTATATTAAAAGAAAGGTACAAATGATTCTAATAATTCTTAAAATATCAGCATCATCTGCAGAAAATGTTCAATTTTCTTACTAAAGTATTTTAACGTTTACATGTTCTATGTAATATTATTGTAGCTGGTAGCTTAACGGTTCAAATATTATGTAAAGCTAAAGATCGCTGGTTTACATCCGAATTGATGAATTATACTTAAATAGATAGAAATTTAGACAACATAGAGGTTAGACACCCCAACAAATGACCATCGATCACATACAACCATTACGTAATACTTGATTTTTACCCTCACTCCTGGAAGCGGGATCAGTTTGTAAATGTCGGCTTGAGTGTGTAAATGCCGGCTTTGAATGTAATGTACTGCGCGAGTAATGACATAATGTAGGAGTTATTGTATTGCTTGTTCATAATGTAGTTCGGTGTGTACATGATATAGTCCTGATATCTGACTGTAGTATCTAAATTTAGTTAGTCTGGAAATATCCTATAAATAGAGTCACCTTACCTTCCTACACACTTGCAAAATCACAACAAGACCATAATCGTATTTTAAGACCGACATTGACATTCTTCGCTCTAATAGCATCTGTCTCTACTGAAGAATTTGACGTTTTCGATTCAGACAACTCCTGTTGATTACTTAAAATTACAGCTTAGTTTGGCATCTGTCTAGTGTTCGAATGCAAGAGTCTAGCAGTCCAATATTTCCCTTCATTATAAATTCTTTACACACAACTGTGCATGATCAAATAAATGCACATATCTGATTCCATAGGTTTGTGGATGCAAAAATGTGACTATACATAAGGTATGAAAAAAAGGTCTTCGTTCGTAAAAAGAAATCCAGACAGATCACAATGCTTAACTGTTAGATACAAAATGAAACTTCAGAGGTAGTTTTTAAGAATATAAAACTTTTACGGGTTGGAAAAAGACTATAGATCATTGTAGGGAAAGTTTGCAAAACGGCATACGGAATATAGGAATAAATACAAACAGCGATATCGAAAGACACAAACCTCTTAATTATTCTGAGGTTTTACCGAAGGGATAATTAAGCTCTACTTTGTCACAAATAGAATAATTTTAGCTTGGAAAAGTAGCTCAGACTTGACTTAAGAGAGAGGTAGAAAGAGAGAGAGAAGGAGAGAGGGATAGAAGAGCTATTGAGATTTGTCTTGGATCATGAATTTTTTCCCTTGTTGAAGCTGAAGCTAATGTTATTGAAGACCGTTGCCAACTCTTCGACAGTAGAAACCCATGAGTTTGCATTTTTCACATAGATGTTGCGGGTGAACCTTCATTCAGTTTCAGTGATCAATTAATTGTCGGCAAACAATTTGGCACAATTGGCATCAGCATCAATGTCTATAGCGAACAATTGTCCGAGTTGTTTTAGCAGTACGAGTGTATCAAAGGAACTTACTTTTGATTGATCAGACACGTCCAGGCCATCCGGTTTCTCAAGGGGTCTCTGTATAATATGGGAAATCACAGGTTCAGCATTTGTTTACACTCAAATGAAAAGCGCTTGGGTCTTATTTTGTCCCAAAAAATGTGTCCATACGCTGTTATTGTGTATAAATGTACAGGTTCACAGTCTTTAAGTCGGTCGGAAATGGGAAACTAATTTACTGTTGAGTAAATGAACATTAATGTAATTGCCTGTTTGTGAGGATAGACGTTTATGTGGCACTTTATACACTCTTGGCCCATATTTGCCCAGCTGTTCCCGGACATCCATTTCCTTTTACATTTTGAGCATTTGTACTCCCCGAAGCACCGCTTTCTCCCTTGGTAAGGTGTCAACCCTTCCCCACGCGGCCTGTTCTGTGATTCTAATATCTACATTATAGAAACAAACAGACGTTTCAAAAATAAACAGACTTGTGGTTGACCCAAGTGATTGACCTTCCACTTCCACGCTTAGTCAATGTTTTTATTTGTTACACTTCCATTGGTAGTTTAAAACGACGTATATTTAAGCCAAGCAAAATGAAAAATACTCTTCTGCACGACAGTTATTATATACTCACCTTCGGACAATCCTTGATGTAATGTCCCTTCTGGAAACAAAGGTGACATAAGTACGTCGCAGGCGGTCGTTTGATCGGCCGGTTGTCTAAAACGCCTAAACTGAGCTCTCCCAGTTGATCTGCCAACTCACCTACCAAATGCAAGGTAATGTCAACGTTAGTTACCACTTTAATAATACAGCACACACGTAAACAATTGAGTGGAGACCCACAAGCGTGTTCACATTAGTTTCGTTTAAGGTGTACATGCTTTATTTTATAATAACCATAGCTCATGGCTTATATATTTTTCACTGTATATAGTTGTTTCAATTGCAAACTATAAGTGGTCAACAGATGTAAGTAGCCCTTACCTATGGAAGCGTTGGGATGTCCATTCAAAACTGTGGCTAGAGAAGACAAACCGGATGACAGAGGATTGTAACACTGCGTTGGATAGCCGTTGGTAGGCTGATGGGGATGAAAAGGCACATGTGAGTGCTGATCAGGCAACTGCGGGTTAAAATACTGGTGATGATGGCTGGTTCCTAGTGGACCTTGCGGTGCTGCCCACATTTTTGACTAAATATTTATTGTATACAAGACTTTATTAAATGGAAGAATATTTTTTCAAAATATTAATTATTACTTCACTTATGCCTTTATTATAGTTTTTTGTCAATAAATGTAAAAAAAATAACGAAACAATAAATTAAAAATATTAATGAAACAAACCTGATCCGGTTGATCAGCAGCAAGAGTTAGGTAAACCCAATTCATCAAATGAGTTGACGGTGGATGACGATTACTCGACGGTCCAGGTTGACCAGTAGTTTCCACATTGCTAAGAGAGGCAATGGGCATTCCAACTGTTCACAACAACCCCGGTGAGACTATTCGAGTGAAATTTTAACATAAGAGAAAAGAGAAATGACAGCAGCACAGAACAATCACATCCCTTCTTCAAGGAGATCCAGGGACTAATGAGAAATCAAACTGTATTAAGATTAAAGACGACAGTGGAAGAGATTATAAAAAAAGTAAAGGAAAACAGATTTGATCTTATAAAAGTAAGATGAAAATCCAGTTGAGAGGACCTCCGCCGAGACCGACGGTTCGGGGAATATAGAGGATCGGTTCACCTCCACTGAGACACTAACGGAATGCCAGATGCTCCGGGCTCTTCAACAGATGTATACTCATTTTCTATCTTTAGACACGAGCCAAATGCACGTGCTTCACACAACAAAATGACTTTTTACTACTTACTCTACATGCACAAACTTCATTCATGTACAATTACAACAAGTATACCATAACTTTTACTGTCTACTTCATGCTCAGAAAGCCGTATGGTTACACCATCCACTAAACTAAGTATACATTACATACACAAGTACTACCTCCAGCTTTCTGACATACGGGGTTTTATTTTACTCACAACTACTATCGCACGCTTCTCCTCAACCATATTAAAATAAATCTGCACACATGCTGCTCTCATGCAACTTGCATTATGTCACGTTGTGAAAAAATATTGACATCCTTAGGCTGGCTACCTTCCTCCAAGCAGTCAACAGTGTATTGTCAATATAAACATGGCACTATTAACTCATTCGAGTTATCGTCAACAATAGTGAACAAGAAGTTCACAGTGTACAAGTTCTTACAGATTTCTGGTGCGTGCATTCCAGCCTCCACTCCATCGTGCTATTACATTATCCTCCGCATTTTCCCGGGAGGACACTTAAGCTTTCGTAACCATCCATTTCACTCATTCACTTAGCGTAACTGTACAACCAACTGATCCACAGTGTGTGTATTCTCCACCTTAATAGTACGTCTGATATGCCCATACCCATTCCGGTTCTTCCCGAACGGAACTGTGTGGTATAACCTCACAACCTACCGGCTACTTCAGTTTCGCTTATAGTATAAGCGTGGAAGCTCAGATTGAGCATCCCTGCTTTGCTCACACGCTGTACCCTCAGCTCCAAACCATAAACAGACCAGGACCTAAAGGTTCAACACTTCATGGTCTATGGCTTCAGCACTGAGAAACTGTTAGCCAATATTACCATGGTCCTGCATAAATAGGGGACACTTTATTAAAGTAACTCACTCGGCAGACATCATGCCTTCCGTGCACATATGGGACGGGGAGAGTTGAGAAAATCACAAGTTACTTCAGAAGTCTGAAGACACTCGTAAACTGTTGACTTCTGGGAGCAGAGGGTAGGTACGAGGAAGCTTACTATGATGTCTTTGTAAAGCGACCCTTTTAAATCCGTTTCTCTCCTGATGACACATTAATTTCTTTCTTACTCCACGTCACTCAGTTTGCGGGTAACCAAAAACCAATGTATTGAGCATGGTATTACCAAACCTTTGCTCCTTCTCGGTGATACCTATTTGACTCTATGGCCTAACATGTGTGCAAGTGCATTTCTCTGAAATTGTCTTTTTACTCATACTTTAGTTTGGCTCCTGTCCTATTATCTCATGTAGCCATAAACCTCGTCGGCAAGCTTTAACCACATCTACTCACCTCTTTCCTCGTCTATTCTAGGATTTCACCTATTACTCTCACTCTACACAACTATACATAGAAATAGAAGATCCTTTCCATCTTATCATGCTATCAATAATACATAACCAAATGTGTCTAGACCATTGCCAGTCCGGCTATATTTGTCCCTCGAATATCCTGCTGATTCGTTTCCAATATCTCTCTCTACTGCAGTATTATTAATGTCGCATGATTATTCATTTCTTCAGTATTTTACTACCATGGGCAATAATTTTCCTCGAATAACATAATCCATTCTAGTCAATATTTAATTCAGGAATGAGCATTTATGAGCGATCATTACATTCATCAGTGATAATAGCGGGGGAGAGTTCAGACCTCCGTTTTTGTAGAGGTTGCGTGTAAGCAATTGCGACATTGAATTTTCCTCGATGTTCAATTATTATTGATGCAAGTTTACGTAAAATCAGATATATTCTCTCTTCAAAGTTCTTAAGGAGCGTCGCTATCCCATTGGCTACCCACTCCTAACTTCTCGGTAATTGGATTGACATTGGATCCGGAAGATAATAATATGTTGGGCTAGCAGACAGTTACACTACTTCAGGCTACATACATAGGCTCCACTAAGGATTTACCTAATGACATTATGCGTTCTACACTTAGGGTGAGTTCACAATTAGAATATCATCCCGACGGGAGGTGTGTTTATAACGTTTGTGTAACGACGTTATAATATGTAGTATGTGAAAGAAGTCCTTCGAGGTAAATTTGTCAATGTCAAGATATATTTTGAAGTTTCACAGTCTCATATGTCAGGTTAGGTAATATTATTGTTTTATTCAACCCTTTTGGATGGATTACATAACTTAGTTAATCGCCCGGCTGCGTTGTGACGACTGATGGGACTTCCGCACCATTTCAAAAGAGATATCGGAGAGTATAATATACGCTGGATGGAGAAAGCCGACTGAGGAGTGATAAACTTCCTGACAGCTTATTGATCACAGTTCAATGTTTAGTGTGTAAGTTGGTTGAGTAAATAGCAAGGGTTTGAGAGCAAAGATATCTTTTAAATGTCAAACAAGTCTGCAACTTGCCGACGTTGCTATCAGTGAGTGTATTTTTCCAAATTATTCTCCCAATCTTCACATGTCAGTATTTATGCTTTTACTATCTATGTATTGTACATATACACACATCCATAAAAATATTTATTAGGCTCTTTACGGATTTATCATTTCAATGACTTTGGAACCTTTTTCGTTGAATAAACAACTTGCAAAGTAAAAGAATTTAGTTTTCGTGCCTCTGGTTTTTTCTGCTTATGTAAATGCCTCAAGGGTATGGAGGCCGGTTTTCTTCAGCAAAAATCATGCTAACATGTCCAAAACTTTAAAATATACTAATGTGCATAGGTACATGAAGTTTTAGTATTTGAGGTACCGCAGTAGTAAATTTGGAATATTATTAAACAAAACTTATTATGTAACAGTCGAAAAAAACTATTTTTGGCAACTGACAGCATCAAAATGCAATTTTTAATACCTCCAATGACAAGATCTGTAATCACGTCGATGTATGTATGTATTCAATAGCAAATCAACGTACATCACAAGAATACTAGTTTCACATATTTAATGATAAATCTATGCATGCCTGGTATTCTTCCTCTGCTTGACTATTAATGCCTGCATGTTAAATGGGAAATGTACCTAGGTAATTGTATATTTGAGAAATAGTAACCTTGGCTGCATTATCGCAGTTAATAATAAAACGCAATATAAAAACTTCAATAAAATGTAACGAATCAATAAGTCAAGGTTAAACGTACAGGCAAGAACTATAGCTACTGCTCATTAAAGTTGAAAAATGTGGACATTTATTTGCATACATATATCTGTATGTTAGTACAGTTCTACAATATACGGTAGGAGTTATTGTAATAAGATTTGTTGAGTCGGGGAAGACTCATCGCGTCGGTTTAAATTTTTATTTACATTGAAAACATTGGAATTGAGCAAGTGGAGCCAAAAAACAGCTAAAGTAAACCAACATAAATCACTTTTTATGGAGCCATTACATAATTATATGTAATTACAGTAATTTCAGCAACTTAACCGACCTTTTTAACATTATTAAATGAGTATATCAGTTCCAGTTAAAAATGAAGAATGCACTGTTGACATTGTGTGAGGCAGTGACTCTCGTAAAATGCCCGGAGTTAATTTTTCGTGAAATGATATGAGTAACTACGAAGGAATTGCGGGTAGCATTCTTTTCCTCAGCAGAAGAAGACTAGTCTATCTTTACTAGATGTAGATATAAGTTATGTATATCTTTTAACTCTCACATCATGCTTCTCCCCAACTCGAGCACACAAAAGACTCATAATAGACTATATCCTTTGATGTTGTTACAACAACAAAGGCTTGGCAGTCAAATATAGTGGAAGGGATTCAAAAATAGACAAGATAGCTAGAACTTATAGTGATGGAGTGTATTACTATGCGGAAGAATCATCGATTATTTGCGTGTTCAAAGCAGCAGGAATGTCATGTAATTATGATCTATCGTTGTAAATTTTATGGCATCGTCATGTTTCAAGATTTTTTAGCTTCTGCCATATGATAGTGAAATGCCCAAAATAGTTGGAGGCTGGAAATCAGTCCAGGTGTTTCCCAAAACGAATTCATTCTTAATGATTGTACATATGGCAAATTTGTTTAAAAATAGCGATCAAGTACATGCTGCTCTTTTCATTCGGACTTGAACTTTTAGGAGTTTTATCAACCTACAGATGTGTAGATATACATATTGGCTCTATCAAGCTACCTGAAACCTATACTCATAACAATACATATATATGTATACATATATATACATTATATATATAATGTACAACTTTTCCTTTGGTTTTTTGCGTTTCATTTCATGAACCAGTTGTCTAATGATAATACATTATACATGTGCACTCATTATATACGTATAATCATTATGTGTAGGATGTATGTATGTATAATGTACTAATGATTCTTATACATTCTGCACAAGTCATATGCTGATGGAGCGATGAACAGAAAAAAGCATCAAAACACATGGGCATCAGCAATAGCATTTGTAGAGAAATGCTTTTATTTACGATATTCAAGCTAATTATAAGCTGCCCCGTCCCTCATAAATCCAATGGAATACTCTTCAACATAAGTATGTAATGTTGCTGCCTGTATTGTCCAAAATATTCGAACAAATTCAGGATGGAAATAGAACCTGAAATTAATACAAAAAATGTTTATTATTTTACATATTACAGTTGCATACAGGTTGGGTCCAAACTGGCTCGTGCGATAAAAGCACACATGCTTTTAGAGAGTATATATGGTTAATATAGATACTAATTATTAGTATTATGGAAACGTGTAGAAATCAAAGAAATCTGTATTTCAATACAAGACACACATACAGCATTCGATACCTTAGGAAAAGTTTGAGATCCAGGTAGGAGCGGTGGTGGTGAGAACGGAAAGCGCTGTTGAGGTTGACTAGCAATAAAGCAGTATATGAGTTGGCATATGATCGATAAAGTTGCAGTGCACAGGTGTACGGGAAAGGTGAATCATGCTGTAGTCCCAAGACGGTACTAACTAAGAGTCACAATATAATAACATCTGCCTTGTGCCTTTTACAAGCTCTAGCCTGACTTTCTTCTTCAAAGTTTTACTCTTTCCTACCTGCCCCACAAAAGGAAAACTACGAGCAAGAACAATGACTTGAACTCAGACCTTAGACTGGGTAGGTTGTGAAATCTGCAACCAACAAGTTTTACCTGTGCAAAGGTAATACTATTGTGTTGAATTCTACGTCCTTGATCAACCCTTTTTTAATAAAATACTTACAATTAGCAGTACTGCTAGTATACAGTACTGACTTTTTAAAACCGATTCCGTCCTTAATTCGCCTTGGGAGTGTAGCTCCATAATAAAATACTCGAAATTACACGAACAAATTACTATCCCGATTATATTATACATACACTATCTTTATCTACAAGCTACTTAACCTTATCTTGGAAATATTAATAAATATTATCTCGAAGATTATTGTCATTATTTAATCAAACAGTGCCTTGTTAGATGTGCAATAAGAAAATCAGCTATAGGGAAAAGTGCCAGCATTATTATGTTAATGTGACAGGTCGTGGTGCTTGAATTTTAGTGCAAGAAGATATTCGCACAACTTCTTGTGTGGATAAGCGCAAAAATATCAGAATGGTATTTGTTCAACTTGACGTTATCATTTATCTCAGAACGTAACGCTTCTTCGATTCCGCTTGTTTGATCTCTAATCTCCATCAATCCACCCTCCATCAAGACGCAAGTTCGTTAAAGAGAGCAAAAATAAAATTTATCTCACTACTACCATGATGGTATTTACCTCAAGACAAAGTAATATTATGACAAAATTGTATAAAATTTATACTGTTGTGCTTGTAGTATAATAAATTACCTACTATAAAAGTGATCACAAGCAATTTTATATGAACCAGAATAGTTGCAAACATTGTAAATCTTACGATAAAAATCCTTTACGGAACAGTGAGAATATTCTGAATACTTTAGGCATTGAGACTGAAAGAACGGAACGAAAGAAGGAAATCCTGTATATAAAATAAACGCAAACGTGTTAATAAGAAAAGGAATTTCAATGGGTAAAGGTAGGCTTTTTGTGAAGAACGCAAAAGAAACTATAAATTGTTTCTTGGGATACAAAATAAAAAGCTGGTAGGCACCACTATGGTCAATATCTGGATTTATGGGCTTAGAGCAGTGGAAATTGCAGGGAAAAATTGATCTGTTTATTTACACACACAAAGCTTGGATGAAGGATAGGAAGCAAAGGGGATCGTATCATGGAAAAGTACGAACCATTAGGTGTTGTGGGTGAGGGCTCCTACGGAGTTGTTCTCAAGTGTCGGTGTCGTGATAATGGACGTATTGTTGCCATCAAGAAATTTATTGACTCTGAGGACGACCAGAATGTCCGCAAAATTGCCCTGAGAGAAATTCGGGTTCTTCGAGTAAGCCTTTCATTCATTCATTTCTTTTTTAATTCAGTCATTTCTCCTGTAATTCATTCAGTTCTCCTTTATTTTAGTCACTTTCTCCTGTAATTTATTCATTTTCTCCTTTAATATGTATGCTTTTCTTCTAGCTTCCTAATGCCATAAATATTAATCTATGACTTAACTTAACGAACTAAAAGCCAAAAATAATATCAGATGCAAAGTTAACGCAAAGTAAAACTTTGATCGCCGCATATTAAAATTAAATTAAATCTAATATAGTCACTCCGCACAATGACAAATAATGCACATGAGTAAAACCGGCTGCTTGCCTTTTATATCAAAACGACGACTCCAGTATGTGAAGAATAAGACTTGCCAAGTCTAGCCAGTCAAAATCATCACTGTCCTCTTCGTCGGGACACTGGAAAATCATTATTGTCACTTGTATTGACATGAACTTTGCCTTACACAGAATGGGTGTCATCGTCATTTGCTTGATCGACAGGTTCAATATTTTCCCTATCAAGTCAATATAACGGGATGCTATTGTCCGCTTGAGTGTTTCCACAACTCCTTCGTGCCTGAGACGGTTTTTCAATATAAACTTTTCCACACTTTGGTAGTCTCCTATACTATAAGCAAGGAACGCTGGAAACGCCGTGGAAGACGGGATTACCCGCATATATGCTCGGCATGAGTATGAGGACAACGATTTTCCTTTTCTTTCATGCGAAAGAAAATAGACAAGGAAATAACCTCAACAAAGAAAATTTATTTGGGGAACGAAACTAAAGGAGGATTTTGATATATACATATATAATCTCTTCGTATATAATCTAATATTAATATTTACATACATGCATACATACAGAAATCCTATACAGGAACAAGTCCCAATTTAAAAAAAAGTAATAAAATCCTCCGTAGTGTAATTCTTTTCATTATACCATGTTCCACTAATTATATGTAATGTAAGATACCAAGAGGATGTTAATACTTGTAGTTTCAGTCTAGCTTATATTCGTACGCACCAGCTATGTCTGCCCTCCAGTAAATGTAGAAAGTATAACTAACTACAGTTAGTACTTGTTGTAATAGTAAAGGATATGTTACAAGTATGTAAGCAATGAATGTCTAAAAATGTTTTCTAAAATTATACTATTAGTTGTTTGACATGTAGGCGAAGACCTATTTATACGAATATACGGACATGTTATCTTTCTCAAATAGACTTTCAATTATTTTTAATTTTACCTTCAACGTGTAGTCATCCAGTGTAAATATTAGGTAGACTTACAGCTATAGCACAATATGGGTTATGGCCTATGGAATTCCAAATGGTTTAGTATACTACACCCTATGTGACAAGCTGTTCTTATAGTGCGTTTTAAACGGGACAGTTGTTTACTGGAGGAGTATAGTTTAGAGTTGAGTATATACTGGCAGTGCGTAATGTAATAAGTATATAGGGAAAGGAGGTGGTTGTACTTTCATTTAATTGCTATCTCCATCCATACCAAGAGGGAAAACCATTATCCTCAAGCTGGAACCTACTCCAGTCATTTCAGTACTTCCTATGCATTAAACATTTACTGCGTTCAACTGAAACGCTTTATAAGTTGCGTTGCCACTGGAGTAGTATTGTGACTGCATGAAGTGCCTTGGGAATCGGACATCATCTATCCATTTCACTACGCTTTGTGTTCAAAACATAATAAATATGTGTCACAGGAGTTACTAGTTACCGGCATATATCGGTTTTAATCTGAATATGTATGATGTGCTTTTACCTGGATTCCCACAACCAAATGAAATATATTTCTGTGCTCTAAATTTTGTATTGGAGCTAGCGAAATGTTTACTTGAAAACTTACAAAAAGTCACACTCATTGTGCAGTAAGTGTGAAAATGAAATGGTTTGTTCATTCTATGGAAAACATTTGTGTTAAACTGCATTATTAAATAGTTCCTTTAATGATTTCTAGACTATATACGCACTTTAAATTTAAGGAAGGTAAGCGACGTTAAAATAGTTATACTACTAGTAATGTACTTTCGACGACGAATACACATGTATAAAATATAATGAAAGCAGTTTCGCTATTGGAAACACAAGTTGAGTAATGTGATGAGTCGCTAAAAATCCCGCTACCGATGTCACTTACGCAATTAATCATAAGGGAGGTGAACGTCTCGTTGACAAGTTGCTTCAGACGAGGCATTACGCGGAGAAAATGATTGCTTTGTTATTAGTAGTATGCATCGTCAGAGACTATACTATAAGATTGTATTTTATCTAAGTACAAGCTGTGTCAATGTACGTCACTGCATGTACTCAATGAGATTTTTCTGTAGTATGATCTAAAATAATCTTTTTGTACGCATCTGCTACTAATACGTGCAAGTTATTAATGCCCACATGCTACGTATATTGATTTACAGAAACTTCGACACGAAAACTTGGTGAACCTGATTGAAGTTTTTCGGAGAAGGAAGCACATTTACTTGGTATTTGAGTTTATTGACCACACTCTTCTTGATCAACTGGAACAAAAATCCCATGGGCTGGATGAAGAGACATGTCGCAAGTATATCTTTCAAATCCTTCGTGGCCTGGGCTTCTGTCATGACAATAATGTAAGATTGTATTCGATTTTCATTCTTTTAGTCACACCTTACAACAAGTCACAATTATTTACGATAGAGTTCTTTGCTTCACCAGCAAAGTACTCTCTGTCCATTCGCTTTTACATTAACGGCGAAAAAGTGAGTATAACAAAATAAGTTTAAGTGATGCATATATCCAAACTTTAAATAGCGTGTACAAGTATTCAAGGTGAGTCGTAAAAATGGGGACGAAACGTAAACTGGCTATATGCAAATCCATGAATATCGAACAACTTTGATGGGAGAACATAAATAAAAGAATGAATTTTAGCCCGAACACGTATTTTCTGCCTTAAGCAATATAGGTGTACATTGATTATTTTCGTAGAAAAATAAATTATTTCGGGTTGTTTCCGTACGTAGGCACATGAATAGGAACTATACGAGACCGAGTAGCTAATGCAAGCTGAATATAACCACAGTACAGCTCTCATACGTACACAGGGAGGAAATTTTACGAAAAAATAATGATTTCACCCTGCTATGCTATAAGGTCCTCTGCGGTCTGCAGTATTTAGCACGCCATTTTTACATTAATCTGATAAAGCTAATCGTAAAGACCTTGCTCATATATGTATGATATCAGTAATACGTTCTTAATAATATGTTGCCCCGTGCAACCACACTATATATGGAAAGGGGAGTTTCGACGAGTGCCGTCATTGTGTCATGTGTGCAATACATACAGAGCTTGATTTACTCTTTGTACCATAAGAATAACAAACAGAGGAGAACATACCACTTGTAATTACTGCCCGTATATCATTAGGTTCATAAAACTAAAATAGTGCATTAAAATTTGTTGATTTCCTGCGGGAGAAAATGTAAGACGAAATCATCGCCTGGACTGAGGAAAATGTCGCACATTTTGTTTCCGGAATACTTTCACTCTGTAGAAAGTAAATGTTTACCTTCGGAGAGAACCCACAAAAATAATTGGGATACTGAATATATGTATTGCACACACAAAGAATTCAACAGCAATCTCGCTATGTACTAATAACTTGGACTGATCTGAATGGTTGATTAAAAGCATGAACTCTAATTGGGTCATCGTCGAGGAACTCTTCCCCTTATCCTAAACATGAAATGCATAGACCTAGCTTACTGAAAAAATGGATATAAAACTGTCCACGGATTTCACACGTCTCAATTAATTAATTACTTATGGACAACCAAAATGTCTGCAAGCTGACAGTATGTGTATCAGTGTATCTCAACTAGGTACAGAATGGACAGTACTATGTGCATGTCAGATGTAATATTTGCGTGGTAATCAATGTTTGACTTAGTTTTGCTATGTTGTTTTTAGTTTTATTAGCTATTAGGGTCCTCTGGGGAGTACGAAGACATGATTAGCACTGTCTGCCTATCATTTTTCATATGACAGTGTACATTTTAGCTTCATGTCGGTCTCTGTATATTGCAGTAACTACGCAAATATTCTATTGATTACATACTATTTTTCTAAAGCTTTATTTCTTGTTGTATACTTTATAACTGGAACACATTCCTCTTCATAACTTTTTTTAATGCAGTGTATATATACTTGTCGGGCTAAATGGCTTTTCCATTAAACGAACTTTGTCAATATCTCTCTCCATGATAAACATATCTGCAAATCATTAATAGCTTATGTGTTTTGACAGTAGCTTTCACTTGCGCCACTAACTGAGTCATTAGCACAATTTTTCAACAATATCTGGTAATTTCTAAAGCTGCAATCTATATAGATCCTATGTATGCGATTCTATCCCGGAAATTCAGGGGTTTCTGAATGTATTATATCTGCAATTATTAAGTTGTTGAAGTAGCACTTGTGTTATTCTACAATACCTACACACATAGGTAGTTTAATATTTACACTCAAGAGTATAGCTTAGTCATCTGTTAACAACTGTACATACATACCTTAATCTATACAGAGATAGAGATGGAAAGTAATAGTATGTTCAAAGGTGTACTTGATGTTAGTATAAAGAAATTAATAAAATAGAATTCCATTAATTCTTGCGCCATCCCGAGACCCGGGTAATAGCTTCATTTCACCCCGCTCACATTTCCCAATTACACTTTGAGACCATTTGCCACTCGAGGACTATGAGAACTGTACTAATACAGTCAAACTGAACAACCACCATGACTAAACCGTGTCAAATTATTATAGGTAAAACACTAACAACCCATATTGTACTATTATATTAAATTGAGTAAATAAATAGAAGGTAATATATTTGATTAACTAATGGGCATGGGTCTACTGTGTACTTCTTTATTACACTTTAATTACATTGTCGGTTAGTCACCGTAGGTTTCAAATTAGGATTTAGGTCGATTCCCGACGGATAAAAGAGATTGCAACACAATTAGAACCCATTAGGATGCAGTTGGATAGTATTTACATACAGCATGCAAGTAGTTTTTTAGCACTTTTGCTACAAATTGCTGTATATCGTATTTTCATCATTGCTCGAGATAAAAAGTATTCTCGGGTTGGGACCATGCTGAAAGTAAACCGCTTACAAGGACACATAAGGGCGGGGTGTGCTCAAAATTTTAGATCGAAATTAGTATATACTTATAGTTACAAGCAGATTTGTTTAAAGAGCTATAATTTTGTCCTTTACGCAGGTAATTCACCGAGACGTGAAGCCCGAGAACGTATTGGTGTCAAAGAATGGAATAGTAAAGCTATGTGATTTTGGATTCGCCCGAAATTTATGTGGTCCTGGAGATGTCTACACCGACTATGTGGCCACCCGCTGGTATCGAGCACCCGAGTTACTTGTTGGCGATGTCGCTTATGGGAAGTAAGAAAATGCATCAAACTCAATGTCAATAGTCATGTGTTATTCTTTACCAGGGTTATTTTCAGCTCTTTTCAATAAAAATATATGAAAGTTGAAAATAGAGAGTGCGGAGAAATGCGCTTCGATATCAAGTATCTAATTATACGTACAATTTCATCGTCCTTTCAAATGCCTACACCTGAGTTTTTTTATTTTTTTTGTTTCTATATTTGGAACCCAGTAAGTATTTCTATTGTTTGGCGCTGTTGAAGGATACTTGGACTTTTAGATTTGTTGAGGCTTTGAAGCTCTGCGTGAGAATGACGCAAAGACTGATTATGGTCGAGTAATAGAAAAGTAGAAGGGTGAAGACAACTTGAAAACTGATGAGGGAAGTAACAAATGATACATGTGTGTACTTGTTTGATTTCTTTGTTCCGTCCCCAGGGAGGTGGACATCTGGGCCGTTGGTTGTTTATTTGCCGAGATGATGACAGGAGAGCCGCTTTTCCCAGGTGATTCAGATATCGATCAACTATTCCTCATTGCTCAGTGTCTTGGTGAGTCACATGTACATATATTTTTGGTTTCTATTCAACATGATCGACCTTGAGCTTCTGATAATACAGTAAAGGTGTATTTTAGTATCGTAGAATTATAAGCTTAATTATAACATCCTGATAGTTTCCCTGTATAGGAATCCACTGTCTTGTACGTATAGATGTGCATAGTAATGTATGATTGGGGATATGTGGAACAACCCTTTATAGAAGCAGTGCTATTAGTAGTGCATCTATTTTGGATCTCTGAATAATTCTGGAGCTGGAACGTGTATAGTTTTTGACACTCCTCATATTTCAGAGGCATAGAAGAGAAACGCGAATAAAGTAAAAACCTTGAATATTGCCGTTCTTTTCGCCGTTTGACATTTAAGGATTTGTCTATAGTCTGTTATAGCTCCATGAGTATGTGAATGAGCACCTCAAAACTTGCAACTCCTGACCTTAAGTAATGTAAAGATATTGCATTTGTATACTTTAGATGACCAATCATTATATTTATAAAAGTTTGAAACAAAGAAATTGTTTGTATAATTTGTAAATCATACCCATAAGAACCCTTGAAACCCTCTATTAGATTTGATTATGTGAATGAAAATTGTTTCCAACTTCAATATGCACTAGATTTCATGTAACGACTATTGATTAATTTGTCGGGAACAAGGTACATATATAAACCTGTACCTCACGAAACAAAATTGCTGTTGAAAGCCAATCAATTTAGGAATATCAAATGATATGACAAGGTCAATTGATGTCTGGTAAAACTTGCATGATTGTCTCAACTGTTTATGTTGCGTGTAAAATGTAAAACAATAATATTGCGTTTCTCATTTGTAATTTTATGCAGGGAGACTTGCGAAAAGACATTTAAGCATAATGGCCAGAAACTCTGCCTTCCGTGGTTTCCAATACCCCAAGTCCAGACATGGTTCCACTACCTCCACTGGGTCAAGTAAATTCAAGTTCACTGAGCAGCAGCCTAGAAATCGAAGTGGTTCCAAAGTGTCCGTCTTCTCGGTCATGTTTCCTTCCTGGCCAGACGACGCCGTCGTTCTGCTTACCCTGTGCTTGGATCCGGAACCATCCTCTAGACCTACCTGCAGTGCTCTTCTCAGATTACCTTACTTTACTCGTGATAGTTTTCCTACAAGGTAATAAATCAATTCTATAGATAGTGTTAATAATTTATTTAATGACGAATTTGTCCATATAAAACCCGTAATGAATTTTCAAAGACACTCTTAATGATTCCCAGGTTTCTGTCGGAACTGAATCAAAAGTTGCAGCAAGAGGGCCGGGCTCCGATTAAAGCATTTTCTAAGAAACAGCACAGAATCGCTAACGTGAGTCCATCTGTTCCAGTAGTTCCCACAAAGCACATTCAATCATCTCATCCTATTCTGAGGAATATTTCCATGGATGAAACCCCTCCACTGAAATTACTTCAAAGCCAAACGACCAGCACTACCAGTACTTCTTCACTGTCACTCAACAGGCAGCAAACGTTCATTGTAGAAAAGCCAATAAATGGCAAGCCTGTCGCTACGAAGCCGTTGGTTCTAGAATCCAAGATTCCTCGGAAACTATCTGATGATTCTCTTGTAGTGGCAGCAGCAACCGTTCCATCTACAACAGTACCAGTCACCCTGTCAACAGCCGCTTCGTTCAGTCTCCCCGAACCAACTCAAGTGAATCATTTTCAGATTCAACCTCAACAGCAATTCCCACCAGCACCACAGTCGCATTCACATACCCAGCATGAAACAAGACGCTTTTCCATGAGTAAGAAGTATTCGGAACACACGGACGAGGGAAGTCGATCCGACGGCTTGAATGTGCATATGAATCTGAATAATAACAGACAACTACCTGTGACTACACTGACATTCTTGGGTTCAAATATGTTTATGGCGTCTAATGCTCCAGCACCTATCCGATCTCCAAATATTAATGCGATTCCCACACAGTCTACCATAATTCCGAAGAAGACGTCACCGAAAAAGTCAAACTTTTTCTCCCAGGCCGGTAACAAGCCTATTGCATTTGGGTCCTCCATTAACAGCAAGGAATCATTCCTCCCAAGAATGAAAGTGGTTGATGATAATAATTCCACCTTCCCTTTCCTCACTCTGGGTAAAAACCGCCGTTGGCTCTTAAATATCTCTAATATTACTAACTTAAGGTGAAACCTTTCAAACAGGCAGAGGTTTAATAACAGAAAATGAAGGACAATCGTTTGTTGTATTATAGGAAGTCCAACCAAACCTGGAACGAGCACCTTAAGAAAACGAGATAAATGGGAACCAAGTTTAAGTCGAAAGCCTAGTACGACAGGAATGAATGAAAAGAGTGTTAATGAGGTGGGAAACTATTTAAGTCTTACACTGAATTTACAATCGTCGTACAATAAAAACGGATTTCGAGCACGAAGTTCCGGTCTATTCATAGAGAAATTGTAGGAGAGTTAGCTTTTTACCTGCTTTGCAATTTTTGAATGAATTGTAGTAATACAAGCTATAAGGTCACTGAGAATAGTTTCTAATGTATTGCACTTTTTGTGTGTTTGAATTTTTCCAGAGACCCGAGGCACCTTCACCTAAAAATACATTACCATTCATGTGATGTTTTTTGCACAACACTACTAAAAATTGTATGTATAAATCTAGACAAGGATATTCATAATTTATGTACCATAAACTGTAATACATAGTACTCAAAAGGTACTCCGGTTTCCCCCCGGGGAATGCAAACTTCCGCCACTGAATAAATGGAGTTGTGAGTCGTTGAGAATGTATAGATATAGAAAATAATATTATAGAATCTAATGATGATATATATCGTCGGCGAAATATAATGTAGTAATAACGGCTGTGCTAAAAAGTAGCTGTTGATACTATATGATATATTCCTGAAGTTATATACTATATTATGACAACTCGAAAATTGAACCGTGACTACCATTATGAATTTCACTAATTAAGATATAATATAAAAATAAAATGATGTACACAAATTAAAATTTCTCTTCAGTTTTGTTGGATTATACATAAATCATATAGCAATTTTACTTACATACAAGAAACTCACAATCAGGTTACACAATGAACACAGATTATATCTACTAAAAAACTCTCGTAGGTATAAACACCTACATGCAAAATAGGTTCAGTTTTATTGAAAAGGAAGAATCTAAATACCTTATAAGTTACTTCTTTTTCAAAGGAATAAGTATAACAGAACTTTTGGCAACTTTATCTTGAAACCACCTCCCTAACCTATGTTCCTTTCCAATACCAACGACCAAGAACTTGCCACTAGCAGAAAATTCCATAGAGTTTACCCAGCCTTGACAAGGCACACTAAAAACTTCAGTCAATGACTTGAAACGCTCTCCACACTTCCAGAAGCGTATAAAACCATCTGAAGATCCAGATGCAACTAAATCAGTATTTGTAAGCGCAGCTAACGAGGAAATCCACCGCGGCTGCAATGATTCGCTACAAACACCATGAGCATTCTCAACCACAGACAAAGGTTTTTTTCTATTAACATTCCACACTGCGATAGAACCATCTTCTGAAGCGGAAACGAAATTCTCTTCGTTGACTAACTTAACTACATCAGTGGACCCGTTTGCAGAACTGTTGTAAACTAATTGGGATTCTTCTACAATTTTCCAAACGCGAAGACTGCCATCTCTTCCACCAGCGGATATGGCCCTTTCTCGACTCAACGCATCTATTGCAGTTACCTACATACAAAGATGAACCTCATTAAATTACAGATTATATAATTAAATATCGTCAATTATAACCCATACATATGAATCAAATTAACTTTATTAGTAATTATTTAGTTATGAATATAATTACCGCATCTTGATGTCCAAATAACGTTTCAACATATCCCATTTCATCTATCGACCAAATTCGAACAGTTCGATCATCAGATGCCGAGTAGAGAGTGTGGGTATTCTTTCTAAAAACTAAACCCCGAATAGGCTTGCGGTGACCTAAAAAAAGAATTCAAATATTGGTAAATGAGCAAATGAAATAAATTTGGGGAAATATAGGCAACTTTCATCGGTAAGTAATATTAGTTATTTACCTGAGAAGACATGAATTTTCTTCATAGTAACCGGATTCCATATAACAATTTTATTGTCCAAATCTCCCGTAGCTAAGAATTTTCCATCAGTTGTGATAGCTATAGATGTTATGGTGGAGGAATGCGTTGAATTACCATCGGAAACAATCACAACACCTTTTTTAGCCTTCCTTTTGGTTAGCCTTTCCAGCGCTTTGACCATACCCACTCGCTTGCGTTCCGAAACCGACCACTTAATTAAATGGCCGTCCTTGCATCCAGAAAATATAAACTCCTCATCCGGTGAGACAGTTAGACAAGTGACAGACCTTTTTAAATGTTTGGGGAATCTTAAAATGTTAATGCCTTCCAAATCCGCTTCAAGCTTATCCGCAACTTCTTTTTTCAGTCGACCTTCTGCTTCTAGTACATCATCTTGAAGTTGCCGGGTAACAAGATCTTCATCAACTTCTTCATCTTCAGCAAGCTCTCTTTCCTTACGTTCTATTTCTTCTAAATATAATTTAGCTAACCGGACTTTCTTCTCCTGGGCGGTTTCAACTTCCTCTTCATCAAGGATGATTTGTTCATCCTTATCTTCCAATTCTGAATCTTCAGATTCACTCGAAATTTCTTCATTATATTTGGGTTTCTTACTTTCAATAAGTCCATTAGAGTTTTGGTGATTGTTCTGGAATTTCCTCTTGTTCCCGAATTTATTCGGTCTGACAAAACGCTTCTTTGCATCTGTGTTACCTAGTTTCATTGATTGAGGACGACCACCACCACCGTCCCTTTTTCTAATGAAGAACGACATGACACTAGGGACTTAATTTTTAGACTGACGTTAACTTTACACAAAATATTTTATAATGCAAGCATTGAAATATTAATTATAATAACAATATTGGACTCTTAATTAAAGTATAAGTTCAGGTTACAGTGAATGATACAGTGTACGAACACGCACGGCACGAACATCAACACACTGTTTGTCCCACACGTGTAATTCGTATTTCCTTCTCAAAAGTTGCAAAGTCGTGCGTGTAGAGAGCGCTCGGAGTTGTTCACAGGAAACTGAATCTTTAGGTCGCCCCAACAGTTCAAGGTCTATTTTTATGTCGAAGGCATAATTATTCCCTCGCCCAAAAAAACTTAATACTATTAAAATAATAATTAATTAAAATAGCTATTACAATCATTTATGTACAATATATATCTGTAGTAAACTATGCTTGATTGAAATAAGATTATTAAATGGTTAAAAGTTGTGGAACTGAACTGTATGTATAACCACAGTACTCGATTATTATATTTTCAATTAAATTAAAAATAACTCCGCGATGATTATTAGACACGACATACACAATGGAATCCGCCCGACTTGAGTAAAATTGAGCTTATACTCAGACATTCAATTTGATAATTTTACAGTTCGCAAGTATTACCGTCCTTTTCACTTAATTGAATAAAGTTAATTTTCGGTTTAGAAGTTTGAGTTATTGAATAAAAATAAAAATCATATATGATTTAACAGCGTGTTGTGTATTTTAACTATTCAGACGCCACTTCACCACACAATGCCTGAACCAAAGGTTCCAAGGTTTCTTCTAATGTCAGAAGATAGCCGGTGTTAGCATTATTTCTTGCAATTAGTGTTATCACAATCGGCATTTTATTCAACTGGATGACCTGCAAGAGAGTTTCAGAAGGGGAATTAATTCTTCAGCCGTACTCCTGAATTTCATGGAAATGGGAAAATGTTTTAATATTTCAATATTTACGCCATTTTATAAATCTTTCTTCAAATTATCATACCTGGTAATTCTGGTACATTGATATGATTCTATTGTTCTTTCCCATTCCCAACTTACTGGCTTGATCAGTGGCGTTGGCAAAAGTAGAGAGAAAATTCATTCGCATGGCAAGTTCCGGCACCGACTCCGCATTTACTACATAAACAAAAACTTAACGTCAAGCATGATACAAAAAAAATGCTCATAATGCACAGAATTTCTATTTTGTTGTACTATAATATTACAGCTACTTCTTCATTGATCATTTTGGACACATCTTGAACTAAAAGATTAACTTTTACCTTTCAGAATAGGAACACCATCTCTGTCAGTTATAATGATTGCGTAGAGGCCATCAACGCTGGAAAAATAAAATCAGAACATCAATTATCAAAATAATACATTTTATTTATAATCAAATCTCATCAACAAGGAAATACGAAGAGTTTTGTAAGTTTAATTATCTGCATAGCATGTAAGAAATTTACATACACACAATCACAAATATATATCATAAAAATCTATAATCAGAAATGCTATCGCCATTTGCCATATAGTAGTAATTTAAGCTTTATACTTTATATGCAAACTCAGACATTTTCCTACTAGATATTATATACTCCAATCCAAAGCATTAGTTCCTAGTTCCTAAGTATGTACGAATATGTGTAATATTAAAATACATAATCATCACAAAATGGTGCAAGATTACTCAATTAATTAACTAACTCTATTAATGGTGATGATGACCAATGCCTTTAATTGTTTGAGCAATTTTCCCTATTTAATCTCATTCCATGTATTCATAATCCCCATTTCATTTCTAATGAATGAATTAAAATAAATATTTCAATCCTCAATATAAAAATGTTATTAGGCGGAAGATATTGATTGCAATGAACAAACGTTCAAACGCCCATCAACCATCAGTCTAGACCAAAATGTATACAGTACACATACTACACATCAAGCCTGTATCCATTTCAGGAAAAAGATAAGCAAATTCAAATCTGCATCTACTCCAGTCAAGTCAAATGTTAGTATACAACTGATAGTAGCAATAAAACAAAGCTAACCATCCGTTAGGAGGCCAACATAAATATTACAGCTTGACTACATCCAGTGCACACCGTGATTGCATTATTTAGGGAAATTTACAGTAAACCGCATGCAGCTGACAATCTCAAAACCAGGTCATCCAAAATATTCCTAGAACTAGAACGCTAATAACTCTAATATTGGAAATACAAAAAAAAATTATTTGGACTTCACAATAATATTACAATACTTAATATAGTTTTAGATTACAATACTAAATAATATTCCCTAAAAGGCAAATTTTAAGAGCCGAGTGCTAAGGAAATCCTTCCAAGTCATAGTCATGCTCAACCAGCTAATATTTACAAAGTCTAGAAATAATCCCAACTAATAAAGATAGTCTCGCTAACTCGCTATAGATAGGCCTCACGGACATGGACACACTCTGTTTACATTTAAATAGAATTTCATATACATGACTAACAACTAACTGACTAACAACAAAGCAACTAGTGAAAGGCGAAAGGGTCAAAGTTGATTCATTTCTTTTTAAAAGCCTTGATGTACATGGTGATGCGATGAGGAATGTGTCTGTTTAGTCATCATCATGCGGTCTTGATTTGGAACGGGGCGTAAACGATATTACAAACTGCTGATGATGCTCCTACATTAAAACAACTGCTGGTCCTGTAACTAACTTAAATACATAAAGATGATGATTCAGACATTTAGACATTTATTATTATTCACATATGTAAAAATACTTAAAATGAGAGTACCAGAGTACATTAGATACCCACAGGCATTAAACTACAGTCCATGTACTTTCTAATGTTAAAGTACTATACTATAACTATAGAGAGAAGCGAAAGCGATAAAAAACTGGAAATGTATATGTCATCTGATGACAGGGAATAAAGGATTAAAAGTACATAAATACACTACAAACTGTATAGACATAGAGGATACAGGCTTATAATACTTACCTCGAGAGTATTTGCATGAGTCCTCTGCGCAGTTCCTACAAATAAAAACACAAGATTTTGTCAAAGGAAATTAAATTATTTCTATCAAAATTTGAAGGAATTTCAAAGGAGTAACAACTCAAATAATTACACTCACGTCTGCCATTGTTCATTTATTGGTAAGAATCCTCCTGTTTTGATTGTTGTCCTTGTTGTTATTACCCTTGTTTTTAATTAGTAAGACTGGACCCTGGGATTTTGACAATTTTTAAATATTTTGTTATTTTCTTGTTTTTGTTGTCGTTTATTTCGGTGGAAACTCCTGTGCTGCTGTTATTGAAGTTGAAAGATCTGAGCTAAATTAATATTAAATAGGAATAAGGGCTGCTAATGAGAATAAATCCGCACAATATTCCACAAATAAAAAGATTTAAAAAATATTTTGGTCTCTATTCTTGTTGTTTTGTTCTTTGGTGTTGGTCTTCCCCTTTAAAATCTATACGGGCTAATTTTCATGTGACAGGATCCGCGCTGCTTTTCAACTTTCTTCATCAAGATGCCACGAGCAACTGGCGGCCTTGGGGATATGAAGGAGGCTGATGATAGAGTCCGGGAGGTCGTCGCTAAAGTTGAGAGTGAAATTAAAACCAAACTCACGGACAAGTTAGGAGCTGTGGCTGGGTCAATTGAGGCAATCGGCTACAAAACTCAAATTGTCGCTGGGACCAATTACTTTGTCAAGGTATACATTTATTTTTTTCTTTCCATTTTTTTTTCATGCTAAATTCTTATTTGCCTGTTGTCAAAATCCTCTACGAATCCTTTACAAATTATTTATATTGCTGAATTATCTATTTGTTCAAGAGTTCTGACAGAATATTGCACTTTGGACTTTGCTTTTAATAAAGGGAGTAAAGTAGGTTAAATGTCCATATAACTTTGACATTTTGGGTCACTGCCTGAATTTTTTGACATTTTTGTAAAATTATTTATATTTAAATTATTTTTAAATGCATCTTGCATTTTTATTTCAATCTCCAAATTACTGGGAATAGTTTATTAATTAAAGTTAAAAATAGTTCAGATTTTTAGGAGTTATTAAATTGCTTTAATAGTGTTATTATCAATACTTGAATAAGCATTTAAAAATACTTAATGGATTACATCAACCTTTGATTTGTAGTACTTGTGTGGGAATTACATCATTCCGACAGCTATAGTTAGTATTAGTTTTGGTTTAGTAAACTACTTTAGTAGGATTTAAGTGACCTTTTTTGATTAAATTTTTAATTTGTACGTATTTTTCGATTTTAGTGTTCTACTGTATGCTTGTGGGGATTCTATAGAATAGATGATTCTAGATTGTTTCAAATAAATGTATTTTATTTAGTTTAGTATTAGAAGTATTGTAATTTGTAGTATTGTTAAGTAAGCTGTAGTATGATTTGATACCATTGTTAGACATTGACAGGGAATGGTTTCTGAGCTATTCTGGATTATATGCTATATTAATTTATTAAGATTTTATTTAGATTTATTTGCAATAATAATAATTAAAATATTGACTTTTACTTTGTTTACAGTTGTTGGTTGACGAGCAGAAAATCTTTCACGCCCGACTCTACCGGACCCTCCAGGGAGACGTTACTCTGCACAGCGTCACGGAGCAAAAGACGTTGGAAGAAGATGTTGAATACTTTTAATCTGTGATACATAGATGGATTGATTGGATTATGAATTTATTAACGATTTAAATCTCAAGAGAAGCTGTACAGAATTGTGTACTCCCCCTCGACCTATTTTTTTCCTTTATACATTTATATAACAGTGTAATTACTATGTCGCTTTTAATTTCAAAACATTTCTTCCGATGGCGGAAGAATATTCTTAAAATTTCACAATTGAGACCCTACTCTTCAGGTATTTCCTAATATCCTAACTCTTCTAGTATGTAAGATTTTATGATACTGTGTATAATGTCTCAATTTATTTCCTATTTCTTGTACAAAGTGCAAGGACTTTATTTTCATTATCAAAGAGATTTATGTAAATTGCATGTGCATTAAACTTCGAATGTATTACATGGATGTCACTTTTAATACGACCTGGACTATAATGGACATTCATTAATGATTTGAGTACAGACGCATCAGCTTACTTGAGAGTTTCCATTGGTTCGACTGTAAAAGATGTGAAAAAGCCCTTGGCGGTTCCATTGGTCCCAATAAATTACTGTAATTTTAAATGTTTCTTCAATAATAATATATGAACCTTTCAATTTGAATAAAAATATTTACTAGCGTGTAGATTGCATTTGACTCAGTAGCTAATTATTTTTTATTCATCATGTATCTCTTGTATGTACATTATGACTTCGTAGATAATCAGTCACTGACTCAAACAGAATTGGGTCATTTGCAATGGATGCTGAAAAAAGACTTGTTGGGTCAAGACATGTTTTTAATTGGCCCACCGGGTCCAATGAAGCGTCGAATAGCCATGGCATTCGCAGAGTTAACTAGAAGAGAGATTGAGTATGTATGCTTATCTCGAGACACGACCGAGTCGGATTTGAAGCAGAGAAGGGAAGTTTCCGGGAAAACGGCTACTTATATTGATCAGGTGCCTCTTAACTTATAAACTGCATTCAAACTTTGTCCATTAACAGCCTGTCCTGTGATGGCTGTCCATGTACAGACTGCTTGTTAATTAACCATTCGTGCAGCCTGAAGTAGGTGTACATTGTATCTACGCATACGTGTTATATACATCTCACATTTGAATATTTCCACAGTATAAATGATTATATCTTTTGTATACAATACCTGAACGCATTTTTCTTTTATTCCAGTCAGCTGTTAATGCTGCGACACACGGTCGACTTTTAATCATTGAAGGCATCGAGAAGGCTGAAAGGAATGTTTTACCTCTACTTAACAACTTGCTTGAAAATCGGGAGATGCACTTAGAAGACGGGCGACATTTAATTTCTCATGATCGATATGATAAACTAGTTCAGGTATATTTATCTACAATATACAAACGTATATGTTGTACTTACGATTAGAACCTAATATATACAAAGAGAAAATTTAACAATACTATACTGTTACAATAGCATTAAATATTTATAAGGTCGTTAAGCATGCTATAATCTCACACTGTAAACCTAATTAATACTTATTAGGAGCACGATGCGGAGTCATTGGAACGCTGGAAGTTAGTTCGTGTTCATGAAGATTTCCGTGTAATCGCACTTGGTCTTCCAGTTCCACTTTTCAAGGGCAATCCCTTGGATCCTCCGTTGCGATCGCGATTCCAAGGGAGAAGCATGATTCCGCCAACTCCGGAGGTAAGCTATTCATTGGATATTGTATTCAAAAATGCTCTTTCATTATGCTGTACGGGAAGCACTTCCATTGTCATTCATACAATTCATCATTCACATCTTTTCAAAGGCTTGTCTTGTGTTCTGTATTGAACCTGACGGTAGCTGCTTTAGTGTTGCCCATAAGTGAAAGAAGTGCATGATAAGTACTAAAGGTCATCATTATTTCTTATTCTGAAGTTTGCTTTGTATTTCAACTATTTCTTGGCCTCGATATGCTAAATATCACTTTAACGGGGATGATTCTCAATAATTTCCTTTACTGTTATAGTGTATGTCTCGTTTATAGGTATCTTCATAGTCATTCCTTTAATTCATATACTTATAATATATAAGGAACGTGTATTATTATTCCTGCATTATCCACAAATCCGTAGTTCAGTGCTCATTGATGTTGCATTGTCATGGTCAAAGGCAAACACGGACGTGTAACTTGTACGTTATCTGAACACAGTATGTATAAGTATATCATGCATGCAAAGTATATCATTGTCGTTCAGGCGTGTTGGTGACAACTTGAATACACAAATGCATATTTTCTGCTTTCTCTATTGCTTTCACTGTCTGTCCTAGGCAGACACGCACATATGTATCTTACACTATTTTAGTCCAATTTGCAGGTCTGGAGTGAAGGAAATTATAGCCTTTAGGAAGGAAGTTATAAAGTAATGTTGTATAACATGTAGCATAATCTAGTCTAACGCAAGAAGCGTTTGTAAAGCTACAATAATAAATATTATAGCACTCGTGCTCTTTTGGTAAGGTTTCGAAAAATAAAATAACATTAAACTTGCATGTAGTTCTGCAGCTAATTGACTTATTGACTATGGTTATAGATACATATGGAGATTATGGTTATATAAATATAACCATACATATATATATGCAGTAGTCCCACCAGCAATACAAATTATGGATTGTAGCTGTGCGCCAGAGTTTTAATTTATCTTCTCATATTATTATGCGAATGCGAATACACGATTCGTATCATCAAGGAAAGACTGACAAGAAACTCCGTAAAAGGACAGGCACAGATCTACTACAGTAGGTCTTCTTTCCGTCGTATAAATGTGTGTACACATTCTGTTGGTGAGGTGCTCCGTTCCTACGTACTTTTTACAGGTGTGTAGAATTGTATATATGCACACATGGTGGAAGGAGAAAGCACACAGGCGAACTTGAATATGGAAATTGTAAAACACGTTGTTGTTTTGTCCACGGGGGCCGGAAAATCCATGTCATTTTCCTTTATTTCATTCCTATTGTGTCCCGCACACGCACAGTGATCAAGTCATTTCATATCTTTTGCATTCCGAACCTAAATTCCACCTGGGTCCTCCTAACCGGATTCTGTTGTTGTCAAAAGTATTTTTATTTATTGTTTTTAGTTTTCTCTTTGTATGTATTTTCTAAATCAAGCCTCCTGGCATGCATTCATACTTCTTGGCTTTTTATACGAAGCTATATATTATTTTCTTCAAAACGTACTTTTAAAATCATGTTCATATCTGTATCTACGGATATAATATATGTGTGGAGTGCACACGGACTGCAGTGGACTTGTAGGGCACATTCTTGACAGGTCTATTTGCCGGCTGTAAAAATAGTTTAGATTTTAATCTGACAATGAGCTTGTGTGTCTGGGAAAAGTTATTTTTAACTCGACCTACACGATGCATTTATGGAGCTTGTTTTCATATGTGCTAACTTTCAGGTGTGTTATACGATGTTCGACTTTTGTCCTATTGTACTACTAATTGCTACCAAATGACCATAAAAGATCATTTAGAAGTATCTTTTTTTATGAAGGATGATTAAAATTTAATAGTAAATTAACGAATTATGCGAGTTTTAATAGTGTATTGTTCTATATTTATCAGGGTTGGATAACGTTATTTATGTATACACAGTTATCAGTACTTATATAATACTTTCAGCAGTCTTTTCTCATGAAAATGTTTCTTTTCGTTAATAACAATAATTATATTACAATTATTATTAATTTGCTCCAATATTGCATGTTTAGAAAAATTACAACCCAACGAATGAATGAGTGCAATGCATGTTATCTAACAGTATTGCAAACTGCATCAGCAATTATTCTTCTCTATAATAAAAGTGAAGTTTAGCTCCTGCAGTACCCGAGTGCACATATAAGTATTATTATTATAATGTGTGAGACAAGCGTAAAGTGGTTGTGGAAATTCCTTTTAATGGTGAAAAAGAGGGTAGAAGAAGCAAAAATATTTTCAGGCCAACTTCAGTGTCCAAGTTGGCACCGGAGAAGCAACTCCACTGCGGTGCTGCACACAACATTCTTCTCCTCTCGGTTGCTGTGTGTACCCGGCTAAAATATCATAGTCAAGTGGTTCTCTCACCCTCACCTTTTCTGTTATTGCCAACCTACAGTGTAGTTAGAATTTTGCAGTGGTTATTCTTCTTCGTCGTGGACTATTTACTATCATTGTATTCTATTTACAAATCAAATCGTTAATCATATACATATACGTAAATATACTGTTTGACACATTTTCCTTTTGTGATTCACACTCATCCATTTCGCAAATTTAGTAGAACTAGAAACTACACCATTATTTTCTGTACAATATTCGGGAAAGATAATACTCGCAAAAGTACACACTACTACTGTGGGGACAAACAATTTCTGATGGAAAGAGAAGCGTGAAATTTGCATTTATTGTTTGTGTAACCAAGAAAGCACAAGTGGATGAAAGAAGATTCGTGGAAAATGCATTTGATTGTATTGCGAGACTACAGTACGTAGAAACGTCAGTATCATTCATCACGGCTGATCGGTGAACATTATTTGACGACAAAGGATCTCCATGAGGTCAGCCTGCGTTGAATGAGCATTAATGGCATGATTAATGCTAGCTATGTGGGACAGTGCGAGAAAACCGATCAAGATTAAGAGTGTCATTCAATCGGATGGAACGAGACGATTTCTCCTTGAAGATAACATCAATGAGAGCAATTCAGGCCATAAACGTTTGTTTGAAGAAACTAAAGAAACTGGGAAAATTGCAAATGTTCACCAAATTGATGAGCCGTTCGATCCACGACTGGACAAATTCTCAACGTCCAGTTCTAAGAAAGCCGTCGAGGCCGGCTTGACTTCCAGTCTAGACCGCGACACGGATCGTGAGAGTGAGGTGCCTAACAAGAATGAGTATTTGGAAGTCAACGGAAATCGAGTTTGGAGACAAAAACGAAGATTATTTAAAAGCTTTGATCAAAAGTCCTGTAACGGGAGGGACTTTGACCTGCCCCTCTTTCAAAACAACTCCGGGAATTCATTGTGTCAAAATATACACGAACTTCTTCTAGCCGATAATGTTCGGAGACCATGTAATTTCCATAGACACATTGCTCGTCACATTCAGAGCAGCTCCGTAGAAAGGGAGTCGGGGATGGATAGTTTGTTACCCGGGAATTGGAAACAAGCAAGTTCGTGGGTCAAGGGGAATTCATACGGGAATAATAGTGAGCCATTTAAAAAAATTGGGAGCAACCGAGATTCAAGATCAATGTCTCCAGAAATAATTTCCATTCAACCAACTAATATCTTGGAAAAGGAGACAAATGCTCTCTGCTCCCGCATCATGACTTGGATTGACAAGGAAGTGAAGAGAAATAAAGGCGCCCTACCGACAGGTCTCAAGGGTAAAGATTTGAGAGTCATAAATGGACTAAACATTTCCTCAACTGCAGATTCCTCTTCCACCACATCTGATAATTCCAGCTTGACTGGAAGTACGTCCACGGGCAACTTAACCGGCAGCGGGGATGAAAGTCTGCCCAAAATCCCTTCAAGTTTGAAAAAAACCCCAAGTCTAGCCAACATGGAGAAGAAGAATAAAAAGTCGGTGACTATAGTAGAGGACATGGAGTATATTAAGAGTCAGCAGAAGAAAAAGAAGAAGAAGAAGCGAGAGCTTGAAATTGAGGAAGGGATAGAAGTTCCAAGTACTGGAGAAGTTTGGGGAGAAGTAAAGTTAGACGACTGTTCTGTATATCTGATGGGGGAAACCAAAGCAAGGCCCATTTGTAATATTGAAGTGCCAGAAAACAAGGATAAAATTCAGCTCCATATTTTTTTGCCTGTAATTTAATACTGTTAACGTTGTTGTTGGAAATTATTTCTGTAAGTAATAAAACTCAATCCAGTATTGTAACAAATAGTACTAATATTGTTACTAAAGATTTATTGCATAAGTATTTTAAAGACTTAGGGATAAAGTTGTTACAGATTAGCGTTTAAATTAGGCTAAGCTATGGTATTTGATATTAGTTTAGTATAAGCTTATTAAAATACTGTTGACTCTTTACATAGAACATTGAACAATCAGACATTGTAATAATGCGAATTTAATAAAGTGTGTGCTTGTTGGAAATTTGGTCCGTGTAAAATATTTGAGAATGTTAACTGGCGCGAGCTACATTTTCCCCCTAAAAAAGCTTCATTCACACGGGACGGGAGGGATGATTTTAAGGATTGTTAGTTCGTTAAAAGAATAGAGTTTTCCAGGAATCAGTAGTACTATTACGCAGTTACAAACACCTGACAGTTTTCCTTTTAAAACAGTAGAAATTATACATCATGAAACCTTATTATGGGAGTTTGAAGAGTTCAGAGTAATTTTGTGGACGTGATGAGTGTTCTGGCTAAAGTGGTTTGAATGTCCAAGCATGTGTGTGTGCTATAGATAGAGCTCATGGTATACATAGGTTGTACAGGTTCGTTTTTGTGTAAAAGAATGTCGGAAGTGGGAAACTTTAGTTGACTTAAGCAGAGTTACAGTATCGATTATCTCTTGTCAGCTTTACATGATGATGCTAAATTGGTTATTTCCGTAGACTTTTATGAGCAAAGTTTTTTTTTGGTCGTAAAAACATTCCCTGCATTTTGTTTTCAAGTTTCTTTCCAATTCACCAAGTCGGCATGCAACGTGTTTTGGGATTGGGACTTACGTCCGTTTACGGATCTAATAATTATTCATGTCATTACGTGCATACACGGATTGTAGATTCTCTTCTAATAGAGCGTTTGCAGTTACATTCATGACCTTTCAGCAGTGCTTGGACAGCTTTAGAAGTTACACATTCTGCTGTCACGAATGCGTCATTGTTTGATTTGAGAAGCACAGGTGTATAGGGTAGAAAGTTGTGTGCATGATTTGGGTAGCATGAAGGACCCATGGTAAGCAGTGGCATAATGAAGGAGTAGGAGAGGGTTATCAGGTGAATAGTAATTTCAATTTTTGTCAGAACCTTGCGTGATTCAGTGTGACAGATACTCTCGGAAGAAGTCAAGAAAGTGTAGCTACTGGAGAAATGTTGTCTGTAATCTATAGTAATAAGAATAGCAGTGCTCAGAGAGAAATTTTTCACATCAGGAATAAATTCAACATGCACACAGACATTCCACGACACTATTAGAAATAACATGAAATTGTAGAGAAAGAAATTGTTTGGTAAGTCAGGTGTACGTCCTGTTTGTACCTTCCTAAATTAAATTGCTTTTACCTTCACATGAGAACATAAACTATGCAGCATAACTTTTGCAGCTTTTTCAAGGTACACGTGCTTAATTATTATGCAAGCACACTATTATTAGCTTCCCGTCTAAAAATAAACTTTGCCAAAGAAATTGCATTTTCCATTTAATCTTCTCCGTTGCATAAGTATGTATATTGTTTTCCAGTATGTAGTTACAGTATGTGTTTGTATGCAAAACTTTTCTTTTGTAGGAGAATTTAAGCAAGCTGAAAGAAGTTGCTCCTAGCGTGCCTGAAGCTGAATTAAGGAAATTAAATTCATTGGCCTACTCCGTTTTATGGTCAAGTGATCCGGATTTTCGTCAAGTTGAAACAAATCCATGGAGTATTAGTCTACCCCATTTTCCAATAGACAGTCTCGCTGGCGGAGCTAAGTTATTGGTAAGTCAAGTCCCGTATACATGTATGCAAGAGGTACACTTGAGAAGATTCTATGACTTGATTACTTTTATGTGTACCCCTAATAGGAAAAGAATGTTCCACTCTACAGCTCATTAGTTCGAATGTACCCATATCGACTCATATTGGAGAAGAAAGATGGAGGAGAGATAAAAGCAGTTGAAGAAATTATTAAAAAAGCCGGATTTTCTTTGAAAAGGAATGTCGAAATATCACACATGAAAATCAGTAAAGCCAATACTTACGTACCTGTTTCAAGCATGGAAACTGCTGTCTCCGAGTTGATAGAATCCCATTTAGTACACAAAGACGTGTGTGTGATCGGTCCCAAAGGATCCGGTAAAAGCACAGTAGTTCGTAGGTTTGCGGAACTAATCAATGCCAAAATTGAGCCAATTGTTTTGTACAAGGTTGGTGTTTTCAAGTTTTTCGGAAACTGATTCGCAATACATATATACAGTAAATAAAGCGTATGTATTAAATTAATGAATGGGTTTCCCAGGATATGACAGCAAGAGAGCTCCTTCAGCAACGAACTACAAATGCAGAGGGCGATACTGTTTGGATGAATTCTCCCTTAGTTGAGGCCGCTTTAGAGGGTAAATTAGCTCTGCTGGACGGAATCGATCAAGTACATTCCAGCACATTATCGGTTGTTTTTAGGTTTGTTCAAGTTTTTTGTTTAGTAAATATCTGTTTGTATCCCAACTTTTTAATATTTCAACTACCTGTATGTGGTATACAGACTAGTTCACGATCGGGAACTCCAACTTTTTGATGGAACTCGACTTCTGAGGGCCGACCGTTATGATGCTCTGAAAGAGGCGGGAGAAGATTTGTCAGGCTTGTACAGAATCCATCCCAACTTTTATGTTGTGGCGTCAGCTGGAATACCGGAAGGGAAGAAAAAATGGCTGACACCGGAACTCCTAAACTTATTCTTTTATCATGAGCTTCCTAAAATTAGTTCGGAGGAAGAAATTGCCATTGCTGCATCGTTTGTAAGCAGTTTTCATTCCGAATTTTAATATTTTATGTATTATTATTATTTTTTTAAATGTTGTCTTTCGTTATTTGTAGTGCAAGAAACTACCTCCAATCATGTCGGATATAATCGCAGCTGCTAGGCATCTTCGGCAATCGGAAGAATCATCGAAGAAGTCCCTGGCGGCATCATTATCAACAAGACAAATCATTAGAATTGCTAAGCGTATCGAAATGTTTGGAGGAAGTCCTTTCCAAGAAGTTTCCAGAGCTTGTTTGTCAAGGCACGTATATTGATAGATTTTTATATTTAAACATCATGACACAATATATAGGAGCAGGGTTGTATACGTATTTTATGATTACAAGAGTTATGCGAGAATTTTCTCGTGAAAAGCCATTCGTTCCAAGAACAATAAGTTTAAAAAATATTTCGTTATTTACATGTGGGATTTATCAGAGCAATTAATTTCAGAAACTAGCTTGAATGAATGTGTGCAAGTGAACATAGCTGGATAGACAATTGTTGACAGTTAATTAAACTTGTGTTTTCTTAATGATGTCGTCATAGGCGGTGTTTAATTTTCCTTGTATGTCCTTGTAGTACTTGTCAAAGTCTTCTTTAGTCTTGCCAGCATATCCCTTGACCTTTTCCTTAGCTTCAGCGTATTGTTTGCTGGTCTTGTCTCCCGAATCATCCAAGGCTTTGTTGATTTTGGCTTGGAAATCTTCAAGTTTTTTTTTGTCGACCTCCTTATCTGCAGCCATCTTCTTGTAGTCATCGTCAAGGGTTTTCATCGTATATTCCCTGGTTGACTTAATCTTTTCTTGGAGTTGAGCATGAGCTGCAATAATAAATTATAAACAAAGTTGGTCTAGTGTATTGTAATATTGTGATCCTGGTAACGTTGGTACTTAGTAATTACCGTAGGATGATGAATCAAGATGAAAAATTTAGAATCATTAATAAATTAAACTTCATATTAGTCCAATTTTACCTTTCTTTAGCTTGTCGACAACATCTTTCTTGCCGGTGGTGGCATTTTGCTTAATGTAATCAGCATTCTTATTGGCTAAAATTTTCCAAAAATAAATTAAACTAGAAGTTACAAAAAATAGATTTTGTAAAAAAGTATTAGATAAGGTTGTAAGTTGTAATGTATATGCTCCATGCTCATGCTCGTCACTCTCACTAGCTCCTTCAAAAGCTCGATTCAATATGAGTTCAAATTAAATAAGCCTCACCTGCGTCCATCAGGTCGACGAATTTGGAATTAGCCCCCTTGATGAGCTCTCCAATTTTCTTTTCTGCTTCAGCTGCCCAGTCTGCCATGTTGAGGGATTTACGGTTTACAACTTACGACTTCTATAACTTGGAATTTAAAAGCAAATAGAATAAAAAATATGAGGATGATTTTAACTGCCAGTTCGTCTTCGTCCTAATATAAATTAGAACTGAACTGATGGCGATGGCAAAAGCAGGATCTCGTGTAATAATGGAAACTGTAAATTGATAGGTCAATATTAATTTGACTTATCCAAATGCACTGAATTATTTTTTACGTTTGGCTATTGGTAATAACAACAGTTGAAATTAACCATGGGTACTAATTGATAATTTATTTTTGCTTAAATTTTAGGTTCTTACCACCATTGAATCGGGAGGAATTAGAAAGAGTCCTTATCAAACATGGAGTGAAGCGGGATAAGACCGAAAATCCAAAATCGGCGTCTGTCGAAATATTAAATAATGTTTTGAGAATCGGGAATACTACTGCAACCGTATGGCCAGACACTCCGTTTAAATCCAAAGTCCCACATGTTCTGTTTTATAACATTCAGCAGGTAATTTAAAAAATCTCAATATTAGTTACCTATATTGAATTTTAAGGGTAGGGTTGAAATATTCTTTATGTAATTAATATATTAATAAATTGATCTTATCGCTAGCACATCCTCGCCTTAGAGCAGTTGTTACGGGATTACATTCTGGGAGAGCATCTGTTACTTGTCGGGAACCAAGGTGTTGGAAAGAATAAACTCGTTGATCAGTTACTCTTCTTGCTCAATAGACCAAGAGAATATATTCAGCTTCATAGGTGGTTACAAAATTAATAATAAAATTTATTGTATTCAATAAGGGCAAAATTATTTTATCACATATACTTTAATGTGCGTAAAATTTTATTATGGAAGATTGCAATTTATTAATATTGTGTACTTTTAATATTTCCAGAGATACTACCGTGCAGGCGCTGACAGTCCAGCAGAAGGTTATAGATGGAGTGGTGTCCTTTGAGGATTCCCCATTGGTCAGGGCTGCTAGGGAAGGCCATGTTATCGTCATTGATGAAGCAGATAAGGCTCCAACACACGTTACATGCATACTTAAGGTATTTACCATGTGCTGAATATCGAAAAATGTATACAATACATAATTAAGCATGTGTTAATTTTAAATTTAACTTCTCATTTTCTTAGTTCTATAATATCATATTTTTCTTTACTGCTATTATTTTGTATAGACTTTAGCCGAGAGCGGTGAAATGATATTATCTGATGGAAGGCGCATTGTACCCCAAGATTATGCAATCGATGAGAATATGGATGAAAGTAAAATCATTAGATTACATCCGGAGTTTAGAATGTTTGTTCTTGCCAACCGACCTGGCTTTCCGTTCTTAGGAAATGATTTTTATTCTGTTTTGGGTAAGCGTCCAACTTTTCGTTTTACCTATGTAGAGGGAAAATTTTTTGAAAGTGGTATTGGCGAGCGTAATTATAAAAGCTGAATATTTTTTTGAATAGGGGATTTGTTCAGTGTTCACGCTATCGACAATCCCAGTTATGAATCCGAAATTGACCTATTGCGACAGTACGCACCTTCTATCGATGATGATTATCTTCAAAGGATTGCAAGGGCTTTTGGGGACTTGAGAAAATTAGCAGATGATGGAACGATCTCCTATCCTTATTCTACTCGTGAAGCCGTAAATATTGTGAAGCATTTGCAGGTATGATTATATACCGTAATTATTCAAGTTGTATCCCATGACATCTCTAATGTATGGTCCGAAAACCAGGAGATGTAGAATATCCAGACATAATTTGAATAATTAAGTACTTGATAATGTAATGAGTACATTTCTATTCAATTAAATGTGATTTTGTTTCGATTCTTCAAATATAGAAATATCCGAACGACACTTTATCGGAAGCCATAGATAATGTATTTGATTTTGATGTGTACAACTCCGAATTACGCCAGACCGTTAAGGAAACTTTGCGCAAATACAAGTTGGAGCCGTCTCAAGGAATTTTGTTAAGGGAGCGAAAGGGGTAAGGGCGTAGTATGTCGATTCTAATGTATAAGTACATTCAAGATTTGTAGTAGTTTATAATTTCAATTGTTTTTTTAGTGGAATTGCTGTAAACGTTACTTCACTTTCTGAACTACTGAAAACAAAGGATGGAAACCCAGCTTTGCAGGATTCGGACAAAAAATTTAAACCGTCGGATTTCACTGACCCTAAATTCGGCAAAGTTGATGCCTCTGGAGCTCCACATGTTGGAGGAAACACTTGGGCCGGCGGATCAGGTGGCCGTGGCACTGCTGGCTTAGGTGGAGCTGGAGGTCCTTACCGATTAGACTCCGGAAATCCTGTTTTTCAAGTCTCAGATGATGTAAAACAAAACGTACCACCTGAGGTTCTTAAAATGGCGAGAGAGATGGCGAGAAAGGCTTATGAAGAGAAGCTGAAAGAGATTAAAATGAGCTCTTATGATGGTTCAGTTTACGAAGAGTATTTGGCTCCAATTAGGCCTCAAGTTCGTTTTTTTCTTATAACGTTATCATTGTTTAAATTTCCAAAAAATACAAAAATAAATTGTGAGTTCATTTCATTAACTCCCTGTAAACATCGTATTGTTTTTTAGATTCAAGCATTGCGAGTTATTTTGCAGTCACTGCAAGCTAAAGCAAAAGAAAGGAAATGGGTAAAACATCAAACTTCGGGAGAACTAGATGACGCGAAAATTATTGAAGGTATATCTTAGTATAACGTACTTCAACTGCATGTTGACTAAATGTTTTTAAACACTAATGAATGGCTATTTTGATATGTATAATAGGAATTGTGGGTGAAAAAAATGTGTATAAAAATCGTCAAGACGAAGAACCAGAACCTGGTGATCCTCAGCAGAAACCAAAGAGATTGAAATTAATAGTTGACATTTCTGGTTCCATGTATAGGTATAACATATTTTACTTAGCTAACTAACTTTTCTGGCTACAGGAACTTGAAAATGATCTTTATTTTATTTTCAGATTCAACGGTTATGATAATCGCCTGACGAGGATGTTAGAATGTGCCTTATTAGTAATGGAATCTTTCAAATCCTTTGAAGATACAGTTCAATACGAAATCATTGGGCATTCTGGTGAAGAGTACAAATTGCCTTTGACGGAATTGAAGCACCCACCGAAAAATGATAAAGATAGAATAGATGTTTTAAGGATGATGCATTTGCATTCTCAGTTCTGTGCTTCTGGAGATAACACATTAGAAGCTACCCATGACGCAATTACTTCACTCGCAGACCAAGTGGAAAATTGCGATGAGGCATTTGTGATAGTTTTGTCAGATGCGAATCTAGAGAGGTATGGAATAAATCCGCTAGATTTTGCCAGGATTCTTAATTTGAACACGGAGGTAAAAGCTTTCGCCGTTTTCATCGGTTCCTTGGGAGACCAAGCAACAAGACTTACTGAGAAAATGCCACCAGGCAAAGCTTTTGTTTGTCTGGATACAACAAAGCTACCTCAAATCCTACAAAGAATATTTACACAGTCGATTTTAACATAATACTCGTATTTCCTGGTGAAATGTCGTAATCGTTTTTGAAATATTAAACTACTGATGTTGTTAAAGCAAAAGATACAAACGTGTGTTATTTTATAATCTCTTAATCTTGTTCGATTCATTATTTGGTAAAGCGCCTGAGTTGTTTATAATTTCGTCAAACAAATAATTTTGAATATATACCTATTTGCTTACAGCGTACTTATCACGTATGTGTATTAAGGATTTAGATACATAGAAAGTTATTTCTTTTTCGCTGGTTCCGGTGCTGGGGCCTTCACTGGTGCTTTGGCTTTAACGTCAGGAAGCTGCAGTTGCTTCACTGTCTCACGAAAGTTTTTATCCATATTATCTAACAGATGTTTGAATGATTGTTGAATGGATTCAGAATTCTTGCCATGCATCGTCTTCAATTCTTGCATTGCATCTTGGTACGTTTTTGGAGCCAATGCCGGTACCTTTTTCATGGCTTCTTCACAATTAACCTTAAATTGGTCCAAATTTTTGTTGAAATTCGTCTTTGACTGCTGCATCAGATTGTTGTAATTAGTTTGCAAGCTTTCTCTCAGGTCTTGGTAGTTCTTTGATATTTTTTCAATCATTTCTGTATTAGCTGTTGGCACAAAGCTAAGTTTTAACTGCCATTTACATATTATTTGATAGTACAATTTGATGATTGTTCTTACAATCAAATCATTTCATTATAGGCTTCCAGGAATGATGGTTTTAATAGTCTTACCTTTTTTCATCTGGTTAAGAAGCTCTTGATAACCTTTGCCATAATACTGCTGCAAATCATTGAAATTCTTCTGACCTGTAGAATTTTAGTTTTTCGGTACTTGAATGTCATAATATTGAATGTTACAATGAATCAACTTTATTAAATTTGAGGCAAACCTGAATTCAGGAGTTCATTCCAAGCTGTCGTTTGATTCTTTAAACTCTCAGCTACATTTTTCTTGAATGTTTCTACCATTTCGTTGTATTTTTTATGAACTTCATCTTCTGAAGCCATTTTCGTTATACAACTGGCTGGAGTTGAATAACTCAAGCTAAACTTGTTCGATTTACTTTATCGATTTATATTCTTTATAATATAATAAATATAATTTAGGACAATTTTTTTAAACAAATTCACGTGTCACTTTTAGTACAATTTTAATTAATTACCCTACAACTTACGACGTTACTGGACTGGCTCCTGTCCTGGGGTCTTATTCCGATTGATGATGATGGCCTGATTCTTCAAAATTAAAAAAAAACATACAATACAGTTAAAATGGTTGTATCATAACGAAGGGCATACACCATAAGGGTAATAGTTAAATAAAGTTTTCTCTATTGTTCTTCTTGAAATATAAATCACTATGTTTTCATAATTTTTTTTCCAATACATACAAAACCGCTTCCTATGCGACAAAGTATTCAGTGATGGTTCCTCTAGCATCCATTATTAATCCAATTATTATAAAGTACACCTATAATAGGTTTCTTATACTTTACTAATTTCCTGTGCCAAAGCCATATCGCATGACAAGATGAAGTCTTATCACAATGGGCAACTATCCAGTGGTCTCCTGGTCATCGCCGTAAGTATCATGTTTCCCCGTCCTATCTTTTTACATTAATAGTCAGTACTCCTAATTTGGCCAAGAGAGAATCATGTAAACCTTCCATACTGGAAAGCACAGTTCGTTAAGTCTAGTAGGTATATGTACTTGAGTCAACCTGAGTGATTTGTTTCAGTGTGCCCCAAAAGTAAAATAGACAGGTATAAGTACTTGGTAAGTACCTATAGATACCTGCTAGTAATACAAACGCTGTCCCATGTAAATCAATGATTACTAAACTACTGATCGTGAGTAGGTTGCTGATCTTAAAATGTCAACATCTGGCAATAGTGGTTATTAAGGAACGGGATTTCTGGATTATTGCTTTGATTTCTCAAAGCAAACTTTCAGGAAAAACCATTCAATCTTTTTCTAATTGGCTCCCCGACTTTTTGAAAGAATCTTTAATTAAATTTTCTTTACAGTCGGGAATCTATGATTTATCGGTCACTGAATTTGCATGTGTACCATAATGTGTGTGGTCATGTGGTCTGTTGTTAATGACGTAAAAAATGTCGAAAAGGTCATCCAATTCCAATTTTGTCAATATTTTTAGGTACCGTGTCGTAAGGTAAAAATAGAGTAGCGGCTTCAGTGAAATAGTTTCTTACTCAAGTGTCAGGTCAGGTCATATACTTCACCTGTGACCTTTATATGTATACCAAATGACAAATAGCATTAAGTATGTACTTGAGCATATTATTCTTATCGATCTCTATGACAACTGAGTATTCATGGATTCGTCAACAAGAATATTCAACAGTTTTTTGGAAATCTGTACCTCGAATTTCATGAATACTCACTTTAGGTTAGGTAACATTTCATTACTAGTTAAGGTTTCCTGTAAGTAAGCGGCGACAAAATTTTCTCCCGGTGTAATCGCTCTAATTGGCTTCAATAACCTCCGGTTTCGGATCAAAATTATTTTTAAAACGTAATTTCGTTATCCATGTAATATAACCTACTATAGTTTCGAAGAAATTATTACATTCTGATCCATTACTTTTCACAGATAAAAGCAGGACGGAATCTGTGTAGCACAAGTTAGTTTAACAAACCCACCCACCATGCCACCACCCGTTTTTGGCGATCTGGGACGACACTGTGCTGGAATCTTCGGCAATGGCTACCCACTTGGCTTACTAAGAGTAGGTACAAACATTAAGACCTGCGGAAATGTCAATCTCAACACTGGATTCGGTATTAAGCAAGAAGACTGGTCATTGAATTCAGCAGAATTGAACACCTTGTACGCCCTAAACCCACCAAGAATAAGTACGGGAATTTATTGAAAAATTTAAATTAGCAAATTAGGAGTATCGGTGACATGAGTATTCCTCATTAAAATTGTTCAATTGCAGAAACGACTATTTTTGAATCCTGGGATCTCGATAACAATCTGAAGCTAGGCCTGGTTTGTGATGATCTTGCTGGTTTCGTACCTGGAGTCAGAATTGGAGGCACCGGAAGCTTGAACCCGGATACGGGGTAAGTTGATACATACTTCCATGGATAAATAAAAACAAATTACGAGATTAAGAATCATGGCAATATGAAGTGATCCATCCAGGAAGGATATCACCAGCACTAGCACTGGTATCATTAATATATACACAACATTCGATTGGTATCTAAAAAAATAAACGACACTGATTTGCAGAGCTTTTTCGGGAAAAGTCAATGTCCAGGCTAAACATAACTTCACAACTGCTGACTTCACATATGAAGGAGGAGATGGAAAAGGTAACATTGTAAACGGTTCAATAGTCGGTGGATATGCTGGGTGGCTACTTGGCTACCGAACAAATTACAACATCGATGATGGTCAGATGAATTCACCTACAATGGCTGCAGCATTCTGTGTACCATCTTATCAAGTTCACGCATTCTGGTATATTATTTAACTATTTAAATGAACGAATTATTTATTACAGCTAGAACCCCCACGCTCTTATGTTATTTAATGTGTTGTACTATTAACCTACTTATAGGGACAATTGGGAGTCCTACAGACTTAATATCTACCACCGAATAAGCGACCGGCTTGAAGCAGGTGTGATGGCAAGTTGGAAACCAGGTAATCCTCCACCTGAGCCAGATGCGAGTGGAGAGAGTGCAGGGATTGGTAAACCTGCGGCCGAAACAGGAAACAACATTGCTGTGGGTTTCCGTCTTCTTCTCACTCCCTTCACACTTCTCCGAGCCAAAGTTGATGTCGATAGTCAAATCGGAGTTGGGCTGGAATCAAAAATTCGCGATGGTAAAAAATATTTATTCTATCCGATTCCTATCTGTATAACAGGAAATTACAGCAATTATGATCCTTATTGATCTTCAACAGGAGCAACATTAACGGTGGGTACCAACATCGATGGTAAAAATATAAAAGGTGGGAATCATACTTTCGGCGTAGGGATCGATTTTGAGGCTGACTTCTCAGGCTCTTGCTAATGCTACGCTACAAACTACTTACAGCTATATTATATTTTTTATAATTTGAAAAAATTATGCTAAACAAACTGGAAATAAATTCTTCATTGACAATCAAATACTTGCAACACCTTCCAAACAGATCTTCCTTATTAAACCCTTTTATTATTAATTTAATAATTCAAGCAGTAGAATTAAATAGATTTGTAAGCTTGAGAAAGCACGATCAGATTGAATTAATTAAAAAAGAAAAGAATCCGGTAAACAAAACTAAAAACGAAATGCTTCTTTTGCTGTCAACAAGACTACAACACAACGAGATTATCTAAAACCCACATAGATGTAGCTCGTGGCAAAAACAAGCACAGACGAGTAAAACTTGATTCATTTTGATAGATCAGGGGAACAATTTGAGGTCGTTGGAGTATTCGAAGTACGCTGCTATACTTACATCGTTTACCAAATCCAAACCAAAAAATTAAGCAACTACCTATATAGAATACACTGTACTATAGTATGTAATTAAAACATGATTTAAAAATTGTTAGATTGTGCCTCTTGTTCGCACAAAAATGACATTAATGTGGGAGTGATCATGCTGGGATCCGTTTTAAGTAAATATGACAGCAGCCGTCGTCAATGGTTTCTCAATCATTTATTTATTTTAGATTGTCCTCCTCATCGGTCATCATCTCGTCACTGCAAAAAAATTGTGAAATATGGCATTTATTTTGTTTATTTTGTAACACATAAGTATTTACATTTAGTATTTATGAATGAATAGTAAAGTATTAAACTGAAGATTCCTTACTTGATTGCATAGTTTAAGACACATTGATGCCGACGAAGTTGCCGATTACTGATGAAAAGTCTGCAGCAAGTTTTACAATACTGCCATTGCTCATATTTGATATCAATCACATTTACGCCCGTCGATTCAGGAAATATTGGCTTTCGCTATCAATCAAAAACATAAATCGGGATATAAAACTTTAACAGTACATGCATCCAATATTTTCTACCTTCTTTATTAAACAAAATTAGCAAGTTTTGCTGTATATATAAGTTCAGCAATTAAATTGCCAATCATTTACATAATTCAATTCCAATAATGTTCTTGCTTGTTACCTTATTAGTCCTTCGCACTCTCTGCTCGACACGGCCCCTGATGGATTTACCGGGCTGACTACTCATTTTCATTGTCTATAAGGATCGAACTGTTACTATAAACTAATCAATATTGAATATAATAGACATGATATTTAATTGTTCCTGCTGAGAAATCTGTTATACACCTGAGAATGTTCGCAATTCGCAAGTGTCAAATAATTTTCTATTGCGTCTGGTCGCGGATGACAAATTCTTTACTCTTCTCTCTCTTATACTTATACTCTCTTCTTCTTTTCTTTTCTGACTTTATTTATAATTAAGTCGTTGGGAATCTTCAGATTGAATTCGCTGATGTTCAAAAAAATATCTTCAGCCGTTATCATGAGACGACTATTGGAACACCCAATATTGTGGAATTCGAATACATTTGCAGTGATTATATGCCAATGCACTACATGCATAACAATAAACGGATAACGCAATCTATACCGTATGCAATAAAATAAAAATAAGCGCATTGTGCGACAATCCTTAACAATTGCGCATATAGACGATTCAATGTGCCCGGCCCCATGTGATTTTGAAATACCGCGATTGATCCCGTATTTTTTGACAGTTGGCGATGTGGAAGCTTTTATTGGTCCTGCTGGTCCATCAATTTATCGAAATTTCTTGAAGATTTTGCCAGAGTCTATATTATGGATTTAAAATATTTAAAAAATTTTGAAAGTTGATCATCGACCACCCCAAAACAGTGGGAGTCAACATCTGCGTAAAGGTTCAGCCAGCAATAAATTGTATTGCTTTATGTATTTTTAAATTGAATTAATGTCTTGTTGCAAAATATAAAGCATCTATAAGTATATTTAGTATATGTGTATAAATACATGAACAAGCTATACTGGTCACTGTCTGTTTCCAGGAATCACGGTAACAGGCAAACTAGCACTAGAAATGGGGGAATAAAAGATGAAAAAACTATGAATTATTGACATGAAGCAAGTATACATAAAAGAATATGAGTAATCCAGGTGGCCGACAGTGAGAGCGTGTGGGACGAGTGTAGTTTGAGGACATGAGACAGGGAATATATAGTGAAGGCAGGGAATATAATATATAGACAGGTAATAAAGACGGTGACCAACGATGTGTTGACAATTGGAAAATTGTTTCTCGGGAATCCACAATTCACATTGATAATCGGACGACGTTAAGACACGACTTTCGTGTCGAAATGAAAGGAATCACCAATAATGATAATCGTCAGAGTCAAAGGCAAACTGCCACCTCATATAGTTATACACAAGGAGTTCCGAAATGAGATTCCTAAAAAAGAATGAAAAAAAGGGCCGGCGTGTTTTTTGTTGTAAAGTTTCTGATGATTTTCTATATATTTCCAACCTCGCATGCATCCAAGTCGGTAACATTGACAGGACACACTCGTCATGAATATGAAGAGGAGAGAAAAACAGGAGTTCCTAGGAATCACTGTAACGAGTTTACATTTTAGTGTATGCGCTCATATTAGTTGTTCCAACAGTTTTACGTCTTGATTGATGCACATTGCCATAAAGTTTGTAGTGTGGATGTTATATTTGGTAGGAAAATGCCAGGCTTTTGCCAACACCTCTTTATGAACATATGATTATTTTAATAGAAAAATATGGACAAAGTGCACATTGAGAGAGGCGGTCTCGTCTCCCTCCTTGCATTGTAAATAATCATAAATACACAAGCATGGTTATAAAGCACAAAGTGAGGGATAAAGTCATCATTATTATTGTGTAAATAAAAGTCGTTCATTAGTTTCTTCTTGGAATAGCTTTATTATTGTTCAGCCCAGATGAGGCAAAGTAGCCTGCTTCAATGGCGTATGGCATAAACACGAGTAAATTATGTATACGTGGACCAGCATTGAATCTAGTTGAATTTACGATTCATCCAGAATTGCATACACACTGCCATTTATTTTATCATCTTCCGCATAGTATTATTCCCTGCTTTACAAGAAATAGGATTCCCAACCACCCATACAATACGAATGCACTCCAGTGTGCTAACCATATTACTTGTTACAGCTTGTGAATCATTCCAAGAAATTGTCGGCAAAAATAATTATTATGTAAATCTTTGTACACTCTGGTGCATTCTTCCCCTGACTTGTGGACGTGTTAACGGAGGAGAATCATTTCGGAAGGTGTGCAACCAAATATAAGATATCTGTATATGTATACTTTCTTACAGTAATAATTGGCTTAACTCAGCTTCCATGACCTCCGGTGCCTCTGCTTTACTACAGTGAATACAAAGATTTCTCAAGTAATCATCGGCTCGGCTGATATCCTATGGATTTCGTCCCCAATTTTGTTTTCTCTTCAGGCATCTATAATATTCAAGTTTCTACTACGCACTGAATGAGAACATAATGAGAATTATGAGGATTTTATGTATGTAGTCTTTCAATTTACGTATCCGCAACCCTGATTGACCATACATACCTAGATTTGTTCTTCGCTCAGAAAGCCTTGCATAATGCTGTGCAACTATCTTTTATTGTCTTCTTTTAGACTCTGTGGAAATGGAGAACCTTGCGGCTGTTGGGAGGACCGCAAGCAGGTAAAATTTAGTTAAAGTTAAACCTGTGGATGGCTATATAGCAGCAGACATGGCTGTATGTTAATATTCAGAAATATCTAAGGCTGTGCGTATAGTAGAAGCAAGCATGATTGAAATGCAGCTCACAGGATAAATGTGTTAAATTAGCTGGGAATTAGCTGAGGATATTCACATGATCACATGTCATCAAGTCATTTGTGACCAACACGGTCGGTCTGAGAAGACGGGAGAGAGAAGTGAGATACAGAAAAAACGGAATGACTTCAAAAAGGAATACAAAATACTGGAGAGATAAGAACCTGTGGATGATGAGATCATGTATGAAGATCAAATGATGAAAGCAATTTCAAACCAGCGAATCCGCAAGGAATGCAAAAGGAAAACAAAAGAAGACGGGTTGTCCTCACGACTCCGTGGCCAGCTGCCTACAAGATTTTCACGAAATCAAAACAAGACAAAAGAGAAACGAGTTCAGTTTTTCTTTTACTACATACTATTATTATTACACAATAATGCAATTTCCCTTATTCAAAGCCCAGCGTCTCTCAAGACTACAGAAGAGCACATGTGAGTTGTGTATAACTGAGCAAGCGTATTAAAGTATTTATACCTATAATTATGTACATAATTATATTTACAGACATTCCATATATCCGGCATGCTTGAGTTTTCTACTTTACAGTTAATAGTTTTTATGGATCGCTATATGACATTAAAATATAACTTTATATTTACTCTCTATACTTTTATGCTTATAGATTTATGCACAAATACTGTTTTAAAGCTTTGTATATCAACTTTTAGAGCTATAAAGAAATAATCATAGGAAACAATTTTTTTTTAAATACAACACTACAGGTTTTAGTGTATGCATGTGTTGTTGTATTACACTGAAAATCATTGACAATAAGAGCCTGCGTAATACTTATAGTTCGTGGGTAAAATGGATCAGGAAGATAGTTAAATGAAGTGTTACAGAATGGGTAAGGAATGGAATGAGTGTGAGAATACATAATTATGTACGTACATAGTCCAACGTGCAGGTGAAGTAATGACAATAAGTTGTATACAGGTGCAAGGAAGCAAGTTCTCTTGTACCTAAAAATAGTATACATACCTCCTAAGGGTATCAAATGCTCTAGTAACAATAATTCCGAAACGAACGGAAAATATTGTATATAGGTGTGATATATGTAGATTCATAATATAATCTTCGCTCTTTAACATTGTGTGTATATAGGCATTTAGGTACACCGAAGTGACATAAATATCGTAAATTTTATGAAATATAGCGGACGTATAGTACATATACGGATGAGTATATTACCTTTATATTTAGATATTACAGTTTTTAAATACATTGTACACCGTTGTGACAAGTATCTATATAGGCTCAGATAGGAAGATCATTCATATAGCAAGAATGATATACTCGACACTCGAGGAAGCGAAAAAGCAAGGAACAAGCAGAATGCAAAGCGATGTACAAGCTTGAATAAAGATCATTCAGCTTATTCCTATTAAGATTATATTTTTATGATCCGGAGATCATGACGTTCTGTTCTACTCACTTTTTAATCATGTGTGACAATGGAGTTGCTTTTGGAGAGATGAGAATGGGACAAATCCATGCATTATAATTCCTACACCCTTCCTGTGTACAAACCGTTTGATTCCTCCTGAGCATCATGATGTAGTCACAAGATGTAAAAGAGTCAAAAATAAGTACGAGCAAGGTTGAATGCATATGCATTCATCATATAATCTGTACTTTGTTTAACTTGTACAACAGCGTTGTATGTGCATGGTAACATACAAGTGTTGATAAGAAGAAGAAGAAGAAGAAAATAATAATCATCTGTATCAAACTGGAACCTTCTTCACTTCAAGAAGAATATTATTATTGAGTACGTTCCTGAGGGTAATATGACAAATGTTCTCAGTTTTTACATCAATTACTACAATGCATATGTGATATGAAATTTTTTTTCAAGTTTTTTTGTCCCCTCTGTGACTCTTTTATTTGCTGAAAACTCTTTTGTTACCTGACTTAAAGAAATGTAGCTCCCACTCTATATATGTCCTATTGTCATGGATTAAATATCATATGCATTGATACATTGTCGTGAAGATACAGCCAGAGGAATTCAGCAGTCAACATTATTTTTCATAGTTCCCTTCTCTACACGTCCTACCTGCTTCGTCTGCCGTCAACAGGTCTTCTTCTCACATATGAATGCATCTTCTCCATGCATTCATATATGACAGCCTTTTCCCCGCATCCAGTCCTCATCGTCATTTAAAAGCACGCATGAATTGAGTAAGACCAGTGCTAAACCATGTATTCTTAATAAGTCATATATAAAGTGCATGGTTGGTAGCAAGTGTCTCCGAGTGATGAAATCTTTGCGGCTCAATGGACTACTATTCCGTCAGAATGTCATGTCTCTCAAATGTTAATAATAGCTATCAACTCATGTGTAATTTCCAGGTATGCATTCCATTTATTTGTCCCTACTATTGTTCCTCCATACCAACTACATTTACTGCTCCACATGCTCTGCAGCTCCGAAGATCCCTTATTCCCATACATCATTTCAATCTTACCTTTCATTGAAAATTAATTGTATAGTTTATTCTTTTTTTTTGCTTTTTAACAAAGTGTTGCCTTTTCTCTTACTTGTTTTTTGACTGTTTGTGAAGAGCTTTGGTTTATTTCTAATGTTCAAGTCTCACTTCAATGCATAATGATGGTTGTGATTTTATGATGTGAGAAGTCAGTGCTATTAGCATAATTCTATTTCCCATGTAACTTTTAACTAGCAAATAGTATTTTAATAATAATTAAATATCATAAAAATATACATACATAAGTTGGACCGGAGCTTGGATCTTTAGTTTAATCTTAATCAGTACGTTGCCATGAATTAAAACATTCAATACGACGACGTACGACAGCAGCACGACATGTAATGACGGAACATACGATTAATGCAGTAATAATGCATAGGAGTTTAGCTAAAGAAAAAAGAATGATATCACAAAAGCGACAGAGTTGACAATGCAATTGACACTGGCAAGCCGAAGGGATGTCTCTCCGAATCGAAAGGTTAAACAATGGAGTAATAACATGAAGACTGAGTTGGATAAGATTGACCATACGTAATCACGGACTTCCTTATCATTCGGAGTGTTTAAAAGGGGGAATGTTGAGCAAGTTAGTGAGTGGAGATGATAGGAAAGATGGTACGAAGCATCTTGTTGCATTGTATCCTATACATGTATTGTATTTTAATCGGACCGTATGAGAAGGAATCAAATGATACCCTAAGATAATGGATTATTAAAGTTGGAAACTATTAGAAATAATTTGGAATGGCTCACGACGACCACGACTTGCCAATCAAATGGTTTCATCGTTTTTGTTTTCTACATATCCTCATGTCTAATGCATCGTAATTGCCATCATAACGAGTCATCAAAACATGATATCAACCTTTATCGGTTCATTTCATCTCTCTTTTCTCTCCGTCCGTCGTCAGAGTAAAGTATCATATCTTTATCGGAGCAGGCTCTTGACGTGCGGCGAGAGCCTCTTTTACCTTTAACATCCCATCTTCTCCATGAAAGAGCTAAACTGAACGACTTGGGCATACACACTCGACCGCATATGTACACACAACCTCTTTAAGCGTGTTTATCTTGTCGAGAATTGTTCCGGTTGAGCATCAATAACTTCGACGAGTTTCCTATCTTTGAGTTGTAACTTACCTGGGCTTGCGACTTCTTTCTTTATAGTGAGAACTACAAAAACAGCCCAGCCTAGCTGTTTAATCTTTTCTTTAACTTCCATACGATTTACTTATTGTATACATGGAGTTCGGCGGCTTAAAATACTCTCCGCATGTCAACATACAGGTGTCACCTACACATGATATTTGAATAGGCAAATCAAAACGTGGGTATTTAACTTCTTTTAAACCATTCATTAGTTACTTAAAATTAAATTAATTTTGGTATGCTATTGTATTGTTGTTTAGTTAATTTTATGTAGGAGATTTTAACATAATAAAACAACTGTAGTTTAATTTTTGGGTCTCGTTATATGTATATCTACGAGTATATTTAGGTTTAAATAATAATATAACTATCTTATTTATACTTTATAGTATTTACTAACATGATGTTTGAGATAAGTACTAACTATATTTATTTATAGTTGCTGTAGAATTCCCGTCTCGTCAAACTCCTTGATCAACTTTGCTTGTACCGGCAGTGCTACGTATCTGTATACAATTCGCATGACCTGCAGTAAACTTAATCGTAAAATTGAGTTGAAGCTGGATGATACCTTTAATTGAAGGTAGGTATGTCATTCCCTTACCACATCATAACAATCAACAAAGACAAGAGATTGCAATCGGACCAATAACTTGTCTGTCGTCCTCTCAAGTCAATCTATAGAAAGGAGTTGGATATTATATTGGCACGCTTATTTTTTTTACCCTTATGCACAAAAAGGCAACGAGGGTTGATGGAAATCCAATATATTTTAGTGTTGAATAGAATCTGATAGAAAATTTAGATTACAAGACTTTGGGATAAAGCAATTGAATATGAAACTGATTTGGAAATTCCCACACATTTGTTTCCGAAGGGTTAATCTTCTAATTTTAAAACTTTACAATGCTTTTATAAAATGAATTCATTTACTGCAAACTATGAGAACCTATTACATGTCATTGGTAAAATGTTAATAAGAGCTTGGATAAACGTCGTAATAGCTTGGTTTTTATAAATGTCATATAAGTATAGGTATGTTCCTACAAGAATAAAAAAAATGTGTATGAGATCTATATAATCGGCATAAGAGACAACTTGATAAAATTATAGGAACAAAAGTTAGGGGGAAACAGCGTTTAAGTCACTTCTTATCAGAGTCCTATCATGCTTTCTATCCATCCTCGTTCACTTTAATTCGCGAGTTCAATTGACTTTGTTAACTTTGTTCGTGATCAAGTTACTTTTTTTGCTTTTTCTCTACCTCTCTTCTTAAATCCCTAAGAATCGATTGATCCGCCTTTGATAGTTGGGCTACAACACATTGTATTTTACGTGTGTAATGTGCTCCTCGAATCTTTTCTATGCAGATGTTAACATGTCCGGACATGTTTCTTTTAATAAAAGATTAAAGGAAAAAAATGATATAACACTCACAGTTTTCAAGTTCGTGTTCTCTTTTCAGTCGAAATTATGTTTTGAATATATCAGTTTTATACTTTTGTAAATGAGTATAAGGCATTTAGATACCTTTGTGTGTATATTTTCTCCGACATACTCGTAAAAGCAACGTTATGTAGTACGGCCGTTTAATATTAGAAGTTACAGTACGTAGATGATTTTAGGGATGTAATTAAAAATTGTTTCAATTAAAAATAGCGATTATTCATATCCTCACATTTTCACCATTTACCGTTACAATGTGTAATAAGGTTCAAGAATAAATTAATGCACTGTGAAAGAGCTCAAGTGTTTTCAATACGTGACATTCAGTTTGAAAGAAGTCATGAGGTGAAACTTATAGTTCATGTTGGTAGTTCCCTATTGTTTCTATACATATTTTTTGTCTGATCGTAATGATTCATTAGATTTATGGTGGGGCCGGGAAAACCTTAACAATAAGAATAAGAACTGTAGGATACTGAGCGTTGTGTATATACAGATACAACAAAGGGTGGAAAACGACGGAATGGTGTTGTGGAGGTTATAAAATGTTATAAACAAGATGGTCGGGTTATACACATGAAGAGAGTCAGTTGATAGGCACGACTACTAGATGAACCATGAAGCATATGATTTGTCCATTGCTTTGTGTAAGTTAACCAGATTGAAGTTTTTCCCCAAATCTTTACACAGGCTTTTGTACATGAACGTGTGTGGTACAAGATGATTTCCAATGCAGTTTTTTCACCAGCCATTTAGCAGGTGAGTGCTGGTGGAGCATTATGATACATTTGTATATACATATGTTTTGTCATGGATGCAACAGTAGATACTTACATATACTTATCGGGACCATGAACATACAGATATGCATATACTTTGCATATGTAGGTACTTAATATCTATACATGGACATCTATAGGATATAAAGATATTCCACAATTATTCATCTAGCACATGGACACATACCGTACATCTATAGAGTATTCTGTACGTAGCCCGCACAGTTGAATTCACAAAAAATACATTAAAATGTGCTATTTTTCTACTTGAATGAACCATTACAACAGGTTGATTACTACAGAAAAGCATTGTGTATGTGTATTTGTGTAGCAGTGACTTCATGTATCAATGTATTTATGTAAGTATCTACTGCAGAACGACGACAGCACAAACGTTGTTGGCTGCTCAAGCTTGTGTTCAGGATTCATAGCCAAACAGAACAATCAGTTCCTTATGTAACGAAGTAGTTGGGAAAAAATGTCAAGTAATGCCAAGTTAGTTGAATGGAGTCGATCCTTATCAGAGAGCATGTAAGTTCTTGTGTTATGTTGCTTCCACATCGGACGTACTGCCATGTCATGTTTGCTTGAGCACACGTTCAAATCAGCCAACCGAATATTCATATCCGTATCGGAGCAGTTCTTTTCCTATTATTTCCAATGATTTAGTATGATTGCCTATGTGAGTCATAATGATACAAAGGATCCAATTGTGTCAACGTTTGTTTTCCTTAAACTATGTGGCATGCTGGCGTTTCCTTACGCCAGTCTTCATTCAATCGAAGTGCGAATCCGTAAAAATTGAGGTATTTGCTGTTACTGAGAGTTGCTGAGTGAACATGATAAATTTTGGATATGATTACCAACGGCTGTGAAGGATTTGGTGGAAAATATTAGGCTTAACTTATGTTAACAATGCTAAACATCATGCACCAAAAACATAACTCATTGCCCCTGTACAGATTAAAATGTGTTGAAACAAAGTGTTGATTTCCGACCGTGGCGGTGTTCACATGAGAAAAAGTATTATTAAGAAAAGTACGGTTTGGAATCAAATTAGATGCTTATGGAAGGATAGCGTGCATAATGTATTCTGAGTATTTTCAGGAAGTTGACTACCGTTCCTTATCAATTGAGCCAACATATCCTGAAAGGCATAAGGAGTAGCGTTCATTTTATCTATTTTTACTAAACCCAATCAACACTTCTATCTCCATGTGTACACTTTGTTGGAAGTTACAAATTTTGGACGGTGGAGCTCATTCCAAGAGATTTGTTTTTTAAAGAAAAAACGAAAGGTTGCATAAGTATTTGTAGGAGGGTATGGCAAAAGAAGCCAGATAGGGAAGACGAGGATAGGGTGAGTGACATTGAGTCAATGGATCGAATCGGTGGAAAACTCCTCTGACGATGACATGCATGTTATTTTTTCAACTTGATTGGGCATAACACACCTGAGGTTCCTTGAGTGACATCCACATCAAACTCAAAAGTCACCTTCTTCCTCTTTGCCATTTTTTCTCCAAACCTTTTTAACCAACACGTCCGTGCAATATGTGATCTTTCGTACTTACACACGTTGTGCAAGTGCAGCTGGTCTTGCCTCATCAGCTAAATCACTATATACATGCATTATTGACTTTTGCGCCATGTGGGGCAATGCTAGATTCAATTCTATTTTCAGACCAGTAAATATCTAATCCCCACAGGACAGTAACTTTTCGGACCCCAGAAACAACCTGCATTTTGGCTTTCTAAAATTTGGCTTTTCTATCTGTCCAAAATTTATTTTTAGGTCAAGCTAAAGCTCCCGTGAATTTTATGGACACCCTATACGTTTGAATTAAATTTCTAATTTTGGGGCAATAAAATGTTTTAAAATGGGGTGTGTAACAAATCGAAAGTTATTTTAAGCTTTTGGGAGACTTCCTCGAACAAAAGGATCACGTAACCTAAAAAGTTAAATTCGATTGTAATTTATATTTTGTCAACAAATAGCCATCGTGGGCGAGAAGGAATTTACGCCTTTTCCCGCTACTGCCCTACGTCGTAGTACTTGGAAGTTGCACTTACCTATAATAGTAGCTTTCCTGGATCCTTTCATCACGACTCAACAATAATAGAAGTTACCATATAGATGTAACATAGACTTACATAAGAACCATGATGTTTTTTTATGACTGGAAGCAATATGGGAACCAGGACGTGGGTTTATCACCGAATGGTAAGAATATTACACTAATTTTGTGATTCACTTGCCCCTGACTTCTCTAAGTTTTCTATAGGACCAGGTAAATAAGCTCCTGTCACTACAGCCATCGAAACTTTATTGATTTTGAAATGTGTCTGGTGTTGATTTAAGGCCTACTATCATCGCAACGGCCATTATTTCTAACTTGTCCTCATACATTACATATGGACCTACATGCTGTACATACTAAAATTCATGGTTATAGGCACTGTCATCATTGTTGGACTCTTGCAAGCTTGAAAACCTTGGTTGATTTATTGCACACAATAATCATAATGGTTCTTGAACATTCTGATACTTTCTGGATTTTACGAATTAGTCGCAACTATGACTTTAAGATCCTGCATTGAAATGCCCAGAAGGTCAATTCCATCTGGTTATTATTCCATGGAAGTGTGGACCCTGATCATATGTGAACAAGTTTTCTATTTATACGTATTAGATTGTACTTTATATTTCAAAACCAGGCTTCTTGATTTAAAGCAAATTTCTAAATAAACAGTTACCTATCTTATAAATAATGTAACCCAATTACCCAATCAACTGGTTTCCAAAACAGTCACAATTCACATGATTAAATCATGTAAATGGGATTGCAGAGTTATGGTAGGGAGATAAATTTTAAGATACCATATGACTGTTCAAGGCAGTTTTAAAATTTGACATGAGATTTTAAGGCAATTCACCTGTCAAATGTGGAAGGTCATCGAAGTCAAATCCAGCCTGACTTTTACCATCGTCAGTCATCAATCCGTCCATATGTTGTCAGTTTACGTGGGTATTTATACCTAAACTTTGGCGAAGATGTTTATATTGAGGCTACATATATAGTACTTTATACTTATTATATACTCCCTAAATAATGCGATGCATCTACATACTTCACAACGTTGGAGTACAGGTAAATGATATATAAAAAGAGAACTCAGTGCCTTTGACTTGAACAGGTCATGTTATTACATAGGTAATGACAAGGACGTATGCCTTAGCGTAAGACCAGTAACGATCGGACATAAATTCACTAACAGTTACATGTAATGTGAAGTTATATATCTCAGGTAAATTCCATGAAGATGGTCATAGTTTTCGTGGTCTTTGTCCATGAAAACTTATATGATGGCATGCATAGGGGGACGCTGGGATTATTACTCAACCTGTCGGGATGGAAAAGTGTTGAAGAACGTGCTCTCATCCTCTCCATAGTGTCTATACACACAAGTTCTTAGTATATGTATGTACAGGGCTCTCGGACATTGATAAACTTGTGAACAAAAGGACTGAGCTAGCACAGGTCATAGGTATGTTGTTTATGTTATTTTTGTAGGTCATGTGTTGTCCGACGAGCATTTTAGTGATGGACTTTGTGAAAGTACTAAAGAGGAACATGCTGGGGGTACGTGTACAGTGTACACCTTATGTGTAATGCATATGTAATGTCCTGTTATTTATGGTGGCCTCTATAAAACCTATATTCTTTTAAAATATGTGTCCGAAAATGTCGTCAATCTTCTACCCAACACTAAATTTCCCTCTGCACATACACACACTTAACACACGTTCCATCAGATTAGCTGGCTATCAGTATGAAGTTCCATCTTGACTCGTCAAAAGCTTCATAAAAGAAAGGAAGCATCATTATAATAAAGATGAACATTACTCTCAATAACAATAAATATTTAGCTTTAACACTATCGAATTAAGCAACATTTAAATAATGGTGAGAGCAACAATCGATTCAACGCAATCGCAACAATGACAATTTTAAATATTAAAGCCCGTAAATAGCCGTGAAAAACAGGCTAGACAATTGCACCAACGATATCATAACATTGCAACAAATGTACATACAATTAAAAAGTAAAAAACAGTAGTTGCAATATTGAACGAACGAAATGCTTGCAATCGATTTACTTGTAACAACAACCAATTTCAAGTTCATGTGTTCCAAGTGTAAAATACATAATGTTTGTATAAGAAAAATCATACATTGTTCAAGCATTAATGAGACTAAGGTGAATGCATGATTTATATCTATAAGTTTACATTAGGTTGTAGGAATTGGTAGAAATAAATTTGAATCCTTGCTTTGGAACTTGCGGAAAGAATGCTAAGCGGATGAAACCCTTTGTATTGGAGTTATTTTGAAGACTTCGTATGTACAGTAAGCGGTAATGGTGTGGAAGATAAATGTTCAAGTGATTTGATCGGAAGAATAACACGCTTAGTTGTATTATTTCAAGCTTATATTTACTATAGAGTAAATACCTGTAAGTATGTAGGTACGGTTGCATATGCATATGTACAAAAGGCTTGTTGCTTTTCAAAAGTGTGGAAAGGCATGACCGCCACATTTACGGTGAAGACAGGAGCTTCCCATTTATTCCTAAAATATACATACTGCAATATTGTACTAGTAATACGTTACTGTTTGCTTTCAAATCTCTACTGCATACCTTTCCTCAATCTTGTAAAGTTGCTAGTATTTATGTACAACAATCAGCTCGTTGAAACTACCAAATGCCAACTTTGCCTTTATATTCCATATACATTCCTCCGAGTTCACTGACTATCTCTGTTGGCCTTACAAATACCGATAGCTCATATAGATTCTTCATTATGCCTATGTAGTACACAGCAACTCACCTGTGCGTAAATTTGAACCTCTTGCTTATTGATGGTAGCAAGTTAAGCTGGCAATTATAGTGTATCAACATGATTTCTAGAATTAACGTTGTTATTCATGTTCTTCCTATTTATTGATGTATCCATGTCTTGCTATTGAAATAGCTTTGAGGTTCTAGGTTCTTCTCCGTCGACAAGCAGCGACACATGTAAGTACATGTTAGCCATATGGATGGAGCTTAAAAATACATATACTCACTTGATTGTATAAAAGCCCAAACAAACCACTTGTTTTTCTAAGGCACTACGCTTTTCTCATTGTTATTATGGCTTTTTGACTTGGCCCGAAATCTAAATAATCGTCATATTTACATTGTCATACATGGAAACATTACATGTTTTCATATGTTGCTCTCGAAAATATGAGGCATTGAAAAACGCTTGTTGACTTCTATGTTACCGATGTGTATGATACTTTTGTGTTGTTTAGACGTGTGTATGAATGCATATGTCATGTATGTATTATCCCCTGTTTTCATAGAATCAATGCTTTGCATCGTAGTCATAAACCCTATTTTCAGCATAATGGACAAGCATTTCACTGCCTATTTCTCCCTGTTACAATGAAGAATAGTACATGACATACATGTGATAGCTTCATGCTTATATTACTCATAACCTTTATACATTGAACTAATTATCAATTGCAATCAAAACAAACCCGTGCTCATATGCACACCAGCGAATGTACTAATTTTCAATGCTATTTCTTTTATAAGTCGTAAATCCTCTGTCGTCACATTCTGCGTACAATTTGTCAGTGTATGTACATTCTGAGTCTGAATTAACACACTCTCTGGAATTAACAGTCTACATTCGTACAAATTGAAATCATCGCAATTACCAGCCTCCAGTCGTTTTTAATTAGTCACCGTAAGATCATGCAAATTTCTTTGGAATGCACTTTAAATTCAAAGCAAACTTGTAAATACAGTATACCCATACCTACATTGTGTACATCTATGCACATACAGATTTAATGTTCAGCATGTAACTATGACTAGGCTTGCTAAACCTGGAGGCATACACATCTGAACTGCATTAAAACGAACAACATACATCCTCACGGCTTTTAATGAAGAGGAGATACGAATCTTAAAGGAAATGATAAGAGAATTGGGAAAGAAGTTGCTTATGAAGCAAGCCGGTTGTTTCTAAGTTAACATACTGAGGAGAGCACAGTAGCTCTCTATTTTAAGGATAACATGACGTCCGCCACTGAATAGTTGCTGTCTGAATGACACATATAAATAAGGGAAAAGTATCCATAGCTGAGTGTAATGGTGGTAAGTAGGTATAATTTGGTGCTGAGGAGTCTACCAGGAAGCCCAGACCTATATATAAGCAATCAGTAATCAGAAAACATTAGAGTCAACTGGAACCGCAGGACTGATTAAAAATGCAACGAGCGAGTCAGGGATATATGAGCATGGAAATTAATATGGTTATGGCCTCCTTCTGCATAATAATAATTTGATATGGGAGTCTAATCATGAACCGCCTTAATACATCTATAGACTTAAGAATTTACTTTGGAGGGAGAGTCACTCGCAGCACGCTATTCTACATCAATACTGCTATACCTATTATATTATCAGCATATCCGTGCTGCCATAAGCACATATCGCATTCTGGTATGAAAATACCTCATTTTACCATAAACATAATTATATATGAATGAAAATTCCTAGGCTGTAGACTGTAGACAAGGATGTTCCATGTATCCTTAAAGCGTTTGCTTTATATAAAACCATCGTAAAGATGAGGCACGATCTTGTACACATTGAGACGCTTCTCCAAAAAGGCAGCACAACTCACCCTCTCTCAGTGCATTTGAAGTCTATAGGGTGACGTGTGTGTGTGTGTGCTCACACATACTCATCAAAAGAATAGTCCTTAAGTATCTTATGTTGTCTGCTGGCGAAAAGTGAGGCGGTAAAGAGCAGCACACAACACTCTTTCACCATACACGATCTTTTGCTTGCGAGAAAGTCAGACCTCTTAGAACTGTCGACGTCAAGCTTAAAGACAACCGACTCCATGTAATGATGAGCGTCCTAAAGTGGACTAAACATCGTACATAGCCCCGTTCTTAAAACAATGACTAGTGCCGCTTTTACAACGCTTCTAGCATTAGTCTCTAGCTTCAAATCTTTATTATGCACACCAGCCATGATAGCGTACCATCTTTAGTAACAAACAACCTTTCTAGCATACATGCTTTAAAGCATAATAGGCATGGCTCCCACACAAGCTTTAGCAACATATACATAAGCTCTCCTTGCATATAGTAGTAGCTTTAGTATCAAACGCAAGCTGTAGTAGTAGAACAAAAGCTTCAACATGTTTGCAGTAACAAGAAGTTGACACTGCATGGCCTTTCTACAGCGTATACATGCAGTGTGTTATAAATTCCCTGCGTAATATGCAGTGCTAGTGTATGTGGATCCTTAATTGAGAATGAGGTTTTGAAGGAAGAAAGAATCTGCCGTTGCATGGAGCCGTGCATATACACAGTCTGCATAGTTTGCAAGCCTGTTCCTCTAGCAAGCAAGAAGCCTGTGTGTAAAAATTAATATGCATCAAGTGGAATCTGCATTTTCTTTAGCTATGCCGTGAAGCGGCGGGAATCAAGCAACCATGAGCGAATCTTTGGTCGTATACTTTACTCATGAGATGAGGATGACGATGGGCCGAGTCACACTTATTATGCTTACTTATACACTCTTGAGAGAGACGAAGAGAGAGAGAGAGAGGAAAGGAAAGGACTGACTGGCGAGAAGTGAAGGAGCAGTGGTATTTGGTATTAATGCAAAGTTGTTGGAGCGACCAGGAGGAAAGCTAAAAGTAAATATACACATGCCACACACATACCCACACACATCTTTGATATTCACACAAGTTCTCCTTCATCACCGTACATACTAAAGTCTTGCTCATTGTAGCCATCAGGACATTTCTCTCTGAAATGCTCCAAATGTACGGAGCAATTCACAATCATCCGTGCCTGGCGTGTATCTGCATGTGTATACAGTTATGTGTGTATTTGGTAGTGGCAAAATGTATAAGAGCATCTCTCCGGTCTGTCTTTATCTTCCTCCCTCGTTTGTATTGATTAGGAATATTTTATGATAGCAGGGATATTTTGTTCATTTACATTTACATGCAGAATTCATCCTCGCGACACTTTCCGCACATGCTATTATATACATTAGGAGAGTTGTCTATAATTATAGGCACGCTGCACACACCTACATCACACGTTATACAAGATCATTATAGGATATTGCGTATGTATAAACGGAATTGTGTTTAAGGATATGGATTACACTGGGACATTCCATACATGAACATACCTATACACTCTGCCTATATCCACCACATGCAATCCATACTTCTCGTGTACTTCTTAATAGCCAAGACTAACCTTGAGGGACTCCATGCAAATATATGTAGGGAAAGAAAAAGACTAATGAGAAATTTTCCTCTGGCTTTCCTTGTCAACTTTGCTCGTCTTACTATTTTTCTCCCTCTGAGCCTCCAGTCTTTGAGTTTTACGAATTACTCACAATTCCTTCCCACATAGCATTTGTCTTTTATATCAAAATCATCCACATTCTGCTGAACAGCTTTATGTAGGGATGAAGAATCTAATCACAAGAGCATGGCCCTCGATTGAGCTTTACTTGTCGCTATTTAGCCTGTTGGCAGCATTTACAATAACTTTATCATTTATATCTAATCAATTAGCAGTATTCAATATGTGAAATCAATATTAAGCTAATTAAAAAGTATTTAAAAAATAAAAACTTTATAAGGAAATCAATTCCAAGCATTTAAAGCAGTGTCCACCTTCTTGTGATGTCATGTAGTGGACCAATCTAAAATATTTCATATACTTGATTCATATAAGACCAATGCCTACTTGATGTGCATAGTGTAAGGACATGAAAGTCATGTTATATATAAACCATAAAGGTAAAGCTAATAGAAAAGGAATCCCAAAGTTAAGGAAAACACAAGAGGTATGTAAATCAACGCTGTGAATAATAGTAGAAGGTATGTCTGTATGTAATTGGAAATTAGAGAAATGGTTTTAACTTGTTATTCGGGTATTAAACGGTAGTAACATGGCACACGAGAGTAAGGCAGAGAGAGATATTTTGAAAGTCGTCGGAAAATAATTAAAGTAAATGGTTATTAATTTAATAATGGAACATTATCCAACATTGATTGGTTTGGGAAGGCGAGGAGCGTGTTATAATGGATTTCTTAGATTACACTACACTTCACACATATGGTAGATGCTACCGGCACCTCCGGACCAGGAATCCCATACCCGGAGACAAAGTACTCATAGAGTCTCGCCCTATGTAACACAAGACATTAATTAATAATTTAGATTTACACTGTCGTCAGTTTGTACCTACAATTATTTTGTAGACATACATGTTTCTAAAGAGGCTAATAATTCCAAAGGTGATACTTTAGATGATGCTTCCATTATACAAAAGAGTATTTCTTACTTTGTATCCCTGTACTTTTATTTTAGCTACAAAGAATATGAATAAAATAGGAAGGGAAGTATCACATGAAGACTTAATACATGCACAACGTATTAGGTTAACGAACATACGAAGACGCGAAACTCTCAATGTTTACATTAGCTTAAGTATAGAATCATATCAAGAACCTCAAAGTTAAAGCTTGTAGGACGATCCATAGGATAGTATAGGAACATACGAAGACCCTTACGGCCTAAATGTTTATTATTTACACCCCTATAAAGAACAATTGTCAGCGTGTGGATATAAAATGTCAACAGCTCTCTTCTCTGCTGGGCTGAGGCCTTATGTTGTAGGAAGGACATAAAAGTCGACATCAAGAACGCCGCATTATATTCCATCGGTAATTACGCCAATAATGCTCACACATATCCCCTCGTGTCTTTATATTCCTCATAAATAAAGCAAATGTAACGAGAAAAACCGTATATAGAGATCTTTTATAATAATATACGAATTTTGTGCTGTATATAGGGATCCCAGAGTATATCCCACTCTTATTTTCATGGGCTCTTTTCCCTTTCCAATAATGATAATAATGTCCCCACACTTATAAAGCACTTATTGTAATACACCTGTGAGTCTCAAACCTGCATGTGTTATTACTTGCTTCTCAAGATTTGAGTATCAATTACGAGTTTTATTTACGTTAATTAGTATCTAATCCACTTCGATTTTCTTTGGTTGTTGGCAGACACAATCATTGGCCATTAGAAATAGTACTACCGTTTGCGTATAGGTACATGTAGCATGTCTTTACATTGTGATTGTATGTTCGTCGCATGTTTGTATGTTCAATATAATGTGTTTACAATTTGCACCCTGTCTTATGCATAGTTGTATATGTATATCAGTGTCTATAAAACAGAAGCAAGCGTAAGTCTGTCAAAGTCCACACTAATGTATGTATGTGTTCCAGTCAAATGAGGTAATAATTAGGAAAAATAACTTGAATATTTACTCGCATGCCTGGGTTGCTCATAAAAAATGCACCGGAGCCCAAGTATACTCGACACTTTCACACTCCTAATACATACAGAGTATGACACAATATATAATTAAGAGTATCATTCCGTGATACATGATACGTATAAATTGTCACTCGCATATACACGAAGTGCATGTTAGGCTAGGCTGACTACGACGGCGACATTCCAACATTAAACCAGGTAGCTTGTGTGAATTCTGCGCCTTTAGTACACACCTTACAGTTCTGTATTAGAATTCTGTATTATAGGGAATTCCGTAGGGCAATTTGTATACTACAAGCTTTTTTCTTTTACTAAATGGTATCATAATTCTGTAATACACACAGTTCTCTATACCTGTAGCAAATTTTTTATATATTGGATACAACTTCTTCCTGGGTACATAAGTACACTTCTATACAAAGAAACATGCTATTTCAATCGGGACCTTTAAAGAATTGGCTAATTAACGGTCATTGTGGCTAAATAAATTAAACAAATGAATGTGTTTCAGCAGGATACTTCAGTACTGTAGAGTAATATAGTAGTTTGATAGCTAATGCAAGCTACTGTAAGGTGTAAGGATCTTGCTTTTGCATTATCAATCTCCTGTTGGCATTAAATTACTTCATGTATCAAGAAGCTGTGTGTACCTGCAACCTATGTACCTACCGAGTTTTATCTACACATTTAAGAAGAAACATTTTGTCGTCAACTTGTGTGTCAGCACCTTCCCTAAGTTATTTGTAGCAATTTGCAAAGACTTCAGGTTACATAGGGTTATCAGTATAAAAGGTAAGACAGGTGATTGCTATTGTCTCCCCACTATCTGCTCATATACATTTGGAACATGCATGTAGATATCTAATAATTACTGATAACGATAACTACTAGTTTATGTATAGTTGTACAAAATATTTCAATGTTATATCCAGTGATTTTTTATGTCAAATACTCGTTGTATGACAAACAGTTGACTCTGTGACAGATACCTAGGTAATTTCTGTGTTGCACGGAGTGAGAGGAAGACTAAGAAAATGCAATACCCAGAGTGTTATTTAGATTATTCTTGTAAGTCAATCTAGGTTGATTAGCTTTAACCAGAGCGTTCTCGGAGGTACGTGGGCACAGGAGATAGGCAAATAGAGCGGTTATTCAGTCATGCACATGTTGATATGCTGTAGCATTGGAGGTACACATATTGTATTAGGGGGATCTCCCGATGTAACATGTAAAATTCTAAGCGTTTTTCTTCCCATCTATTCAAAGTGTCTTATTCAACATTGTGTATAGGTATCTAATAACCATGCAATAAGTAGGAGGACTGAAAGGAGTTGACTCTCGTATACCCACTATGTGTTACCTTTACTATACTTATTGCATACAGTGTATAGTAGTGTGGCTGCTGGATGGATTGGTTGGGTAGCCTGTTAGCGGAGCAGAGAACATCTTATCGTTTTCCCTTTGCATTTCACTTATTCCTTGTTACTGTACACTTGTCGACGACAACAGCGATTTATTCTATGTGATGTACTGCGATCCGAACCATTCGCACTGCATTACATGACCTGTGCTGGATCTTCAGTCAGAGAAAACACCTCTATACCTCTACCTGTCAACCTTTGTTACCCTCCACACAGAGCAGTACATAGAGTTATTAAATCTGGAACAATAACAAGTTCAACTAACTCGAGTGAACATTATCTCCACTCATCATATTCATCCTTGAATGTTCCAAACATTGTTCTCGTTCGTTCCTTAACAATATTCATACGCCCTTGCATGTGCTAAGTGCGTCCCTTGTAGAGAAAAGGCACATAGAACCACTTGTGTCCCTTCATACCCCGAGAATGTTACGCGGAAGTTAAAACTATTTGCAATTGCATGCAGATTTTCCTTGTTACCATTTGTTTCGTTGTGTCGTGTTTCGTTTCCCCCCGAACCTATATCGGAAGGAAGGATCGTACACAACATTATTACAACTTTGTGTGTATTAGTATTATTTCGACATCGGTAATGTGAAGTGCTTCTTAATATATATCTATATATATTTCTGATTTGATCAGTTGCACACCTCTGTGGATTCATACTCTCACAACTTCCTGATTCAGGTAATATGCACATCTCATATATTTATTTATCACTGAATTAATTCGTAAAAAAGCATCTTTGATGTCCTTGTCCTAACATAACAATAAATTTTAGATTTTAGCATAATATTTCCGAATATATATTTTAACTTGTAATGACACAATACCTGCTTCGTTCAGGAGCAAAATATGCTGAAGAGGTTTTATTATCATATAAAGACCATAATATTGAGGGTATGTTGTTATTGTTGTTCCTTCGCTATAAAGTCACTCTCCGTTTCCTGGAAGATAGGTTTTAAGAAGGGAAGTAGAGCGTTGTTTACGTCAGTTCCAGTAAGTACATGGAAGGAAGTAGTGGAAGTATCTTTGGGAAACTTAAGTTTGCAGCACAGTTTATTGAAATCCTATTGTCTTTCCAGGTGTGTGTATTCTTTTACCTTTTCAAATCCACTGTTGCAAGGGGGTGTAAAGTGTTTCGTATTTATGTAAATATGCATGTTTATGTAGGGATATGAAATTATAAATATACGTTCACATGTATTCATGTCGTATTTCAATACTGTTATTGATACTTTGATACTACCAATATACAATATGGAACGAATGTTGTACTCAACAAGCGTCGATGGTCCATAGGTGATTGGGAATTTATTTAAGTTCGTGTTTATAGGGCGAGTAAAGATGCTATTCTAGGAGAATCCCATTGGAGGCTAATATAAGAACTAACGTAAAGCTACATGTATAAGAAACATAGGCGACACTCCATAATAACACAAGAAACATGAGGTTAACGCTTCTTCCCTTGTGCACCTTGCTGCTCTTACAGTAGGATCAAGGAAATTTTACATAAGTTGCCATTGTCCATGGATATGGGTGACTTTTGATGGACAGGTTGTTTAGCCCACATATCTCTGATATGTACATGCAATAGCTGTTCCTCATGGAGCAACCTGTGCTAGTCCTACCCTCTTCATTTTCTACGCAAATAATGCAATTCCCTTTCTAAACTCTCGGCACTTCTACTAGCACTAAAGTAATTTACCTGTAAGGTACTCATGCTATAAACTGAGTTCTATTATTGTAGCAGATACTTAAAACTAACTCAAACCAGTAGCGATATATAGATACTTCTTTTCGAATAATAAGTCAGAGGTCTCCTACATCTACTACATATGTGTGTGCATACCTGTAGTGTTGCTATTTGTGAGTACAATCTTTAGATTTATTATTCAATCTCGTCATATTGTATCTTCAACGATGATTGCCTCTGAGGCTCGAATATATACATGACCTATCCTTACATTTATTGCAGAGTTTAAATTGCTTCATGAAACCAATTGCAGGAGCCTATAGTGATGAAAGGTGATGAGGCTATAAGAATGAAGCTAAGGTAACATACATAGATGACAATATCAGACCTGAAGGTGAAAATATGATATACATGTGTATATGTATGTACGCATATAAAGGTGGAAGATAGAACTATAACAAGAGCCTATAAAGATGACACTATAAGTACAAAATGTGAAGATGAAACAAATAAAGCTGAGACATAGAGGGAATATAGAAAGGAAAGGTACGAAGGGATTTCCATGGTCAGGAGCTGTGCAGTCCCGTTCCATGCATATTATTTAGGTCTTGAGGCCCTGATAATGAAACGGCTTGTTACATGGTTGAAAAGTAAATCAAAGTGGAAGGAATAAGTCGAAATAGTTCGATTGGGGTAACCGAAGGCGCCGATGGGTTTACTGTTTTGTTTTCCTCCTCTTATCTTCTCATATTTTCCATCTCCTCGTCCATCAGGCTCATCTCGTACATGGTTGAATGTGCAGTATTCATCAGTGAATTCACAGAGTTTGAAGGAAATCGTTCAATCTCTGACAATTGCCAAACTACATTACAACTCTGTATACTTATGTGCTCTTGGTACGTGCTAAAACGGTTTCTGACTACGACATTCCACAGACATATGCACATGCAGTTGCATTCCTACAAAAGTTATGTGAGTCAGACTTCGAACTTCAACAAAGGATAATTTACTTGGTGCGACATTATTATTGTTTACAATATTATTAAGATATTATTAAAGAGTTACTATTACATGGCCAATGAAATCATGTGAAAGGATCAACACTGCAGAGAACGTAATTCAACTGTATACTTAACATGTGTGCAGTGCTCACTGTGAGTGTTTTGAATATGTAGATATATATATTTATAGCTACTCAATAGTGCGGTGAAGTAAGATATTGTGTGTTAATTTCCCCCCATATCCTACCTCTCGTGTCTACATTCGTATTATAGTTTGTTTGCACACAATCCACCTTCATCACGTTAGCCCCTATTTCATCTTCTCTTGTCTGATTTCACACTCAAATCTCATCTTCAAACTTGCTAATACTTGTTAATACTTTGGTAATACCTTTGAGTTTGGAAGTTCCACAATATTTTTCGTTATCTTTTTTTGGTTTTGTACGTAAAAATCACATCTTCAACAAGGTGACCTTTTTGAAGATAACATTGCAGACTTGTTTCGGCAAAACTTAAGATAGCTAAGAGTATGTGTTAGGTAAACATTACGAGAGACCAATTTCAGTTACTTCTTGCTTTGATAAACAAAATGTTATCTATTTCATCCCGTTCTGTTAACAAACATTTTGCCCACAGCTGGACCAAAGATAGTTCCAGCTCAATCTAAATAGCACTAGCTCAATGTAATGTAACTATACTCTGTAGTACATACGAACGAGCACTTGGCTAAAATGCAGTAGAAAAAAGCCAATATTAAGAAATTACGTAATGCAATTTTGTTAAAACATAATCCTAGACTGGAAAGTTTTAGTTGAACACAGATTTGGACGAGCAAATTGTGGTCACAACTCTCAAACTTTGGTCAAAAATAGCAAATTATGGTTACGAATGGCAAAATATGACTCCTTCGGGGAAGTAGTTAACGTGTGAATTTTGCATGCTAACATATTTAACATTAAAGGGTTGAAAAACATTTCGTAGAAAAATCGATGAAGATGGAGACGCTAAACAACTAAATTATGATTTTTTTGAATGTATTTACAGCTACCAGAAACTTATCGACGGTTGGAAATTTGAAGGAATTTCCCCTCGAAACACCTCAAAAACCACGTTCTCCACGGTTTCGTAAGCTTCCATTTGTATTTGGTAACGTACGTGCAATTGGAAAGAAGCTCAAAAAGCAAGACGAAAACAGGCAGCAAAGGAGAGAGAGAGAGAGAGACGAAAAGAGTGGGAGACGGGAAAAATAATAATAATAAAGGATTGAGCAAATAATAAATTGTGGAAAAGCAGCTAGGAACATATCATGTGTAATAAATTGTGAGTCCTTGACAATGCACGATGAACTACGGTCAACGATGATAGTGCTGAAGTTAATAATGAAGAAGACGAAGTGACGTGAAGGGAATGTGATGTGCTCGGAAAAGAGAATAAGCTAAATATAAAAAAAACTTTTTTCTTGGACATGGTAATAGATTGAAGACTTTTATGTCGTCTCATACATCCGAGGAAAATGTTTTATAATCGAGCGTGAATTACTCGGGAGTGTGTTTACAAGTGCGTGAATTCTAGTGATTCTGACGGCCTCCGGTCTTTCCATTTGCTCAAATAACACGGTGTGTGTATGTAATATCTGTCGTCAAATACGAGACAAGTAGGTATTATTACATTACTGATATATCATTTTTTGTACTCAGTCCAAGTATAATTAGGGTCGAATCAAGTATCACGTTGTTTTACAAATGTGCTAGTTGTATTACCTGTAGAAATTACACAGTAATTTATGAATTTTCCATAATTACGAAGATAATATAGTGGACGAATGTATCAACGTACATACTCAGTTTGGTGCACCGGTTGACGTGAAACTTGAACCGCCCCTAATACATGAAGAAACACACATATATGATATCTTTTGAGAATCAAGTTTAAGGAAAACAAAATTATCTGTATGTATTTGTGGAGACGAGAAACATTTTCTTTTCTGATAAAAAAACTAACTACAATACACACAACTTCACACATTATAATCTCACCCTGAGCGAACTCATCAGACGTCACATATACATATGACATCCCCACACATGATTCATTCATTGTAGTCCCTGCATGAAGTCCACTTAAATGCTACTTGCTTACTCTTTATCTCTCTCATGTGTGTTTAGCTCCATACGGCTTTTATTTGTGTGAGAAAGCTCGACGACGGACGAAAAGTTTACCTGTTCGGCGACGACAACGACAACGACGTCAGTCCCCGCAGTAACAATAACTTCTGTCATCACACACCATCACAAATTTCATTACAACATTGGCTGTATAACCATATTGCTAACGTCCCGTAAAGGCTCCGGCTTCTTATAAAATATACTTTGACACTTATAATGCCTACCATCGTCCCCTGGTGACTAGCCTCTTACCAGGTAAACATGCTCTTTTGCGCTTGGTTATTTTACATTGCTATACATAACACTTTGGAACTTTTATGTGGAAATTTTGTGTAATCACCATATTTGATTCATTTGCATGTTCAAATATCATTCCAAAATGTATATAAGTATAACATTCCAATATGAATATATCAAACCCATTCCTTATGACATTTGCGGCTTATTTAGAGGTTTAATTACGCTTGTAGTATAAATGATTTCATAAGGTAAATTAGATTTTTAGAATTTTGAGGGATATGTACATATGATCACATTCAGATTAAAAGATTCACATGTTATCAAAAATAAGTATTATAATCATTAGTACGCAAAAATCACGTATATGTAACTTCATTCCCAAAGTTATATTTCAATGAAATTAAAATCAGAAGCTTAGATTGGACACAATCAGATATATCAACCGCAGATTTAGAATGAAATAATTCAAAATGAAATGGGGAAAAAAACTCATACATTTGCTTTAATAAGCAATACAGTTTTGACATTAAATTTGGAACTAAACTCCGCGGAGACTCATCCCTCAGGATAATTTTTGGTACATTTCCTGCGTTTAATTCTAATGGGTTCTACATAGATGCATGTATAAGAATGTGGAAGCATGGCTTGGGACCCTCGTATATTGATGAGATTCTAGACACTATGGAACTAATTGAGTATAAGAGCTCGGCGTATTGTGCCTCTGTCAGGACAATTTAGTCTGTTAATTCTTCCTGTAACAGTCGTCAAAAGTTGGTGCTCGCATTAGCGTAACTAGACTTGTCGGATTCCCGTCATATGCAACAACATAAGCATGTTAGCTGGAAGGTTCTCTCCCACATACAATACACAATCACACGTTATTACAATACACCATTTTACAGTCATATATATATACGTTAAAACTTGCACATGGTGGATATAATTTTTTACGCAATTCCACCGTCTTAAAAAAGTCTTGTTGACATTTTGAGGTAAATTATGAAAGCAAGAATCTCTATAGTATAAACTCATGAGGAAATGCATTAACCAAAAGGATATCCATAGACAGAAATGATTGTATTAATATTGCATCTAACAAGACCAGGTATGACGAGACAATAGTACAGTTGAACAAGCGACGGCGATACTGTATGGGGCTTGTTGAAGCGACTGTGAGATGCGTAGAAAATCCAGATTTTAAACCGGGTGACAATCTCGTTTTTCTCCTACCAATCTCATATTGTAATGAGGGATTTCCGAGAGTCGTTTTTCTTTTGTGTAATGAGTTGAACGTTTCCTACACACATTTTTATTCCAGATCAGTACATTAAATTCTTTTATCCTTTCATCACTTTACTATACAGTAGCTCTTACAAGTAAATCTTTCACTCTAACAGTCCTCTAATCAGCGTATCGGCAAGGTTATACAAGTACTGCTTTGGTGCCAGCCATGCATACTCAAGCATTTCCTCAAATTCTGTCTCCTCAAAAGTATATGTTGCAGTTAAGTCTAATTTGTTATATTATGCTCTTATTCCTAAGATGCTGAACTTCGGGTGTAAAAACTGAAAATAGTCGGGTGTCATTGATAAATAATTGAGCAGATAATTGTATGTAATTAAATATTGTCGCACTATAGGTTTAAAAACTTTCTGATATTCGATCCATTTAACATATACATACCTTGTCCGTCGGAATATTCGGTTCGGTGTGGATGTTGATGCTCATTATGAATTCAGTGTTATGACGTTAGAGAAGTGACGGCGATCTTGTGCATGTTAAATGCATGGATCATGTCACTAGAAATACAAGAAAGCTGTCTGTGCGGCATTAGAAATTCAAAAAAGACTGCGGATAGAAGGAGAAATGTAAAGAGAAGTGTGGATGCTTGTTAGGATGAAAAGATACTACCAATATTAGTATGAATACATACAAGTATTCCTTCGGGGTTATTAAAAATACAAGCATTTTCTGGAGGTTATTAGAAATACAAACATTTCCCGAGGTTATTAAAATTGAAGTATTTCTTCGAGATTTGTTGAAATGAGTAAAAGTGCTTGGTCGAGAATTTCTTAACTTTAACCAGAAATACATATTCAAACGGTCGAGCTTATTAACGAAGTCAGGATTTTGCAGCTTCCATTATACGAACACAAGGGAAAATACTATAGATAGTTGACCGTTGTGAAAACGGCTACAGTGTCAAAAGGTTGTTTTTGCAAATGTCGAATGTTCCGTCCACATGTAAAAATTAATGTGACTACGAAGGAAGAAGCTTTGGAAAAATAAAGATTTCCCTACTCGACTAATATTTCCTCACATAATTTTGTGCACCTTTTGCTAACTACAAATAAGCAAGTCCTAATAAAGGAAAACTTTATGTTTAATAAGACTGAGTCTTATTATTAAAGTATGAAAGTTGTTTTAGTTATTTCAATCCTATAGATTCTGTAGTTGCATCACCTTCTCTGCAATTTCATTTCTACTATGTATAATATGTATTTGCTGTGTACGTAACTTGTTCTATATTTCCTGTAGCACTTTCTTTAGCGGAGTATATGATAAGTAAAATATATTAAATGCTACAGTATGCATGATAACGACGTCATACTTGTTCTCCTGTTACTGGGTTCATGCTTGTGCAGAGTACATGTTCCTTGACTGGAAGAAAGCTCTTCAGTTCAGTATTGCCCCTCTGTATATTTTGCAATTACCAATTGACGTTCTGAATACCCTGAAAAGTTGATGCCTCCTGCACCTAGCTCTGTATCAGGAGCATTGTAAATTAATGGAAACTTAAGGAAACCATGAAACATTGAGCGTCGGATGGAAATTGCAACCGTTGGACAAAACCAAGGAAACGTGTAACATTCATGCATCTCTAATACGTACATCAAGTACTTCATTACGGAAGAAAAGAGAGAGTGGAAGGAGTAGAACTTGAGCCTCTTGCTTGTATATCCTTACTGGTATAAGAACTAGTTAGGGAAACTTGGTCTCTTGTTGTTGTTGTTGTTAATCGTGGTGCAAGACCAAACTGAAATAAAAGCAGAGGCAGAATGAGTGGGAGAGAGAAAATTTTAAGAGCTAACGATTAGTCAAAATTTCATGAAACGGCAAATGCCAGGAGCTTTAAGGAACTCAACACTTGAGAGAGAGAGAGAGAGACGAGTACATACTTGGATATTCATACAAAATATTCGATAACCCCGACTCTCTCACTCACAAAAAACACACATCACATCAGACTCTATATCACAATTCACCATTTCTTCTGGACTCACTCTAATATGCAAGTGAATTTGGTTTTTCTGCTTACGTAGTGCACACTCCTTCCCTCAGTGTACAACACTTTTCCGGTGTAATATTATTATACCACTGTTTTTGCTATACGAGTAACACCTAGTTAAAAGTTGTAAGTTCGTCGGAAATGTAATGCTACTAGTGGTTCTTATACTTACGATTAGAACATCGTGCTATGCAACATTCTCTGTTTACTTCATAGTAGGAAAATATTGGTGTACAATGTTATCAGTAAACTATACTTCGTACAACTGCATGCTCCAACTTTATCCAAAACTTGTTCTAATTTCTAAGCAGTTGTGAATGGTAAAAGCGAGTGAAGGAAGACGATAGGGAAAAAAACGGGCGAGACCAGAGGGGATTTGTGTATTATGATAGAACAGAACCATGCAATCGTTTAAACAATGTTAGTTCACATTAGTTTTAGTTACCTACTTTTATAATTCGCTGTCTCTCTCTCTTGCTCGTGCTCTCTCTCTCTCTCTCGTCAGTCTCTCATAGGAGTCTATAGAGAAACAGTAAAGTACACAACAGTGAAGTACAATTGAAATGAAAAAATCTTATTGCCTCAGTTCTGTTTCTCTCCTCTTACTCCTCATTTCTCCTACTCTCTTCCTACTTATTTTTGCTCAGCGGTACATGTTCGGCTGGAATTTACATAGGAGCTAATTGGTGGCAGGGGATTAGAGACAAAGTGGATTATATTCCGTCTAAATTTGCACCCAGTCTTTTTTTATTTTCCTTTGATATCCTCGACAAAAACTACAAAATACTACACTATTTACATGACTTTACCTGTATTCTGTTTACGCAGCACCACCACTGCAATACCTGACAATCTCTAGTTTGTACATTCACGTGCATAATTTCCCTATGTATTTAAATCCTGCGTTCCAGTTAGTATGTTGTTTCTCTGAAATTTGCTTATAATTAATTTGTCTAATTTTAAAATTGTAGTACGCGTTTCTCGTGACAAGTGACATTGCTTCCAGGATTTCACCTTCAGGATGAACTACAGAGATAACAGTACATGAACTTCCATGAATGCGTGGCGAATATCATGAACCCTACTTTGTCTTCGGCCGTTAGATACTTATAAAATCAAACGTTTTCCCTCTATTTTTGCTTTGTCAAGTCTCTTTGTTCTTCCCTATTATGTCTTTAAATTAAAATGATACAATTTTTAGTATCTTAATTTTGAAGTTTTTCAAGTCTTAACCTACCTGCATTAAGGCTAAACATGAAAAAAATGCACACAGTTGCTAAAGCCGTACGGCCTTATCTAGTACATGAAAATGACACATCTGCAAGTAATTATCTGGGTTTTAGAACTTGACACGCTGTAAGTACCTCAATTGTGGATACAGCTTAGGAAATAAGGTACGGACCATCAAAAGCAAGAGAACTCAGCTGCGTGTAAACCTATGTGGAAATGCAAATTCTTTGTTATGTAGTTAAGTAATTAATTATATATATGTATAGATAGCTACCTTACTTAAAACATTGCAGCTATGTGAATAAAGCGTATTTAAATAGAAACAAAAGACCGGAACTGTACCATCTCCCCGATCTTTCTTCTAATAACATCTCTTTATGGCATGCAAGCTAATTTTATTGTCGCCGATAGAGGCTTACAACGGATAGGTATATATGAACAATAGTAAATAAAAGTAGCATTTAAAGTTGCTTCCTACAACGTTCTACTTGAACAGTCCCTTCTTGGATTCTCAAGCATAAAAGTATGCCCTTTAAGGCTATTCTTGGAAGGTAATGGGGAGTAGTAAAGTCGCATATTGTTCGGAGTCCAGGCATAATATGCTTATTTGTAAAATTGTATTAAGAAATTAAGGATGCAGGAGGTGCTACTTTTGAATTTGACTCTCCTGTCTACCCAAGCCATTCTTTCCTGTCTGTAGAGATTTTCCCTTTTGAGAAACTATAAGATCAACGGAATATACATGTGTAATTATGCATGGGTGCATGATGAAGTTGTGTACATATGTGTATATAGGCATGTACAGTTACATATGTGGTGTGAGGAGCTATATATGTACTTGTGTGTGTGTGTATGTGGGAAGAAAGGGGTAGAGACGGATGTGAGGAAGGAAAAGACGAGTTTCTCTTCACACTTGTTTCTCTCTCCTTGTCTCATTTCGTGGATGTCTGAGCGTTGTTCGAGGTATTCTGAGATTCTTGCAAAAGTCCAAGTACTTAAGTACACATACACACACGTTAGTTTTAGATATATGTAAGAAAACACATCTGCATACTTCATCATACATATGCAAGTGAGTTTTCCTAAGAGAGAGAGACTGAGTTTTGCTTTTCTCTCAGATGAAAAGTGAGAGTTAGGTTTTGTTGGGCGAGAGAGAGAGAGAGAGAGAGAGTGAAGTGAAGGAAATGGAAATGAGAAACGTTGCGTTGTGTGTGCAAGAAATTAATGCAAAAGTAATTCGGGGAGTCGTGTGTTCACGTGTACATGCCTTCTCCAACCATCCATATGCATGTGGATCAAGCTCCTTTTCTTCCTTTCCTTGTGTGTGTGTACCCATGTATTATTATTTTCCGTGCACATACCAACCATTCGTATATTAGTTCGCTTGTCTGTATATTTCCTGGATGAGAAGCAAATCTTCTGTATATACTACAGGACTTGCACATTTATTACAATGCCTCTCCTCTACAATGTCTCCACACTCTTCCGTAGCTGGGGAGTAACACACTCACTGGTGGTAAGATCGTCTATATCGTACATACGAAATCGTAACATTATGTATGTACTAACTAAATAGTTACTATAGAGCATGTACAGCCCATATACTAAATATCAACAGGAATATTTGTAGCGTACATATTAAATAGTGACAGCAATATATGTAATATACATACTAAATAGTGGGAACAGTCCCGTGTACTTTTCTCTGATTCTTGTACAGTCCTCTCATGATAAGTGTACTCATGCAAATATCCACAACCCCATGAACTCCTAGGCTCTTTTCCACGTCTGTACGACCAACACTCTACAATTTTACAACTTTAATTTGACTTTTTATTCACTCCGGTCCTTCTTATTTAGCCTTCTTTACAGCTCTGAACTCATATGACTACAACTATATCTGCCCTGGCAGCTAGTATATCATTGCATTATGCATCCTTGTATTCATTTATAATTACGTATAAATTCATATACACTGTCACACATTCGTAGACACTGCTTGATTCATGACATTCACACATAACCATTACATACATTCACACACATCTCGTTTTCTTTGTGTGTATTCCAAACTAATACCATAAGTTTTGAAACTAACACAGTTTGAATGAAGTTTCCAAATTAAGGCGCATTTGAACATTATTGTGCAGTACATTTCAAATCTTGGATTTAGGACTTAGTTGTTCAGTGACCACACTTACCAATCTGCATTGTGAATGCAGTATCTTACAAACTCACATGCTAATTAGAGCGATGGAATAGGAACAATGAGTAGGTTGCGTAATGTGACGAACAAGTAGATTGAAATTTTCTAGGAAGACAATGTCCAGCAAGACCGTTCAATGACCGGAAACTATGTGCAGAATACAATGTGGAGTCACACTCTACAGGAGTGTGTAAAACTGGAATGAAAACATGTAAGGTTTTATCAGGCCCGGTGAGCGAGTCAGTATGCTGCTATACAAGAAGAAAGCCCATGAGGACTAAATATATCTCTATATAATAATGCTTCTATGCAAATTTCCATCCTTGACTTCTTACTTCACGGGTGAGATAAGATTATGAATTTATTAAGATGGTGGGTATGCAGAAGAGGACATGGTTGTTAGGAAGTAAAGGCTCACACTATATTCGTTTCTCGTATGTCAGTGTTTCCATAGTGTTTCCTGTATAATTCCAAAATGGTATTCCACTGGCAGTGGCTTCTATATGCATTAGGAAGGTTGGTAGTACCTCTTATACAGTCCGAAAGTTAATACCGGTATTGTAAATTCTTATTCTATTTTCTAACGAGTCACCGTTACATTTCAGAAGATCTACGGGAAAATAGGCCTTATCTTTAGTTTATTTAAATGTCTATCAACCACTCTGGGCGTGGTGAATTTCAAATACGGACATGTTCGCTTGTTAGTATTAGTACACACAGTTGGTAGTAAGTAGAAGGAGTTGTATTGGTTTTCTAAACAAAGTACTAGTGTGAGTTATTCGTAGTGTGAGGTTTATCAGTGTACACTAGTGTTTCTCCAATAATTTTGCTAGAAAAATCCTTTTTCTAAATTCCCCAGAGACCTGAGGCAGTGTGCCGACTTAACTGAGGGGAGGAATCTGAAAGTGTGAGCCAAGCGATAAAAACATATTAAGCGCTGCTTAGTCACACATGATAATTGTTTTGTGCGAATTGATCCTCTGATTTTGATTCTTAGCCTTTAATTTCTTAAACTGGGACTGGAGGTTCGGTATTTGTTCAACACTGTTAAAACTTTTAGCTACTGACGGAAAACCAAGCTACCTATACACATGACTATGAGCTAACTTTTTGTGTATTAAAAATTCCTTTAAGCTGCAATTTGTTTCCTATTAGGTAAGAACATTGGTTGTTGTCTTTAAATTAAATATTTTGACTTCTGACAGTATAATTTAATAAATGAATGTCAAACAATATTGACGCTGGCTAACAGTCAATGAATGGTGTTGGTATTGATCAATAAACAGGTTATGGTGATACATTAGGATTGGTTATAGGGGCATTGTGAAACACTCTGATTCCTGTCTTTTGAATCGCTGAACTCCAGTAATTGCATTGTAAGCTTTGCTTCTATGCTGCTGGTTCAAAAGTTAGAGGAAAGATCCGGGGCTATTCTGTACAACGGCAGTAAAGCAACCGATAATGAATCCCTCAGTCTGCACATCACGCCCGCACACATGCCTGTCATCCTGAATTCGATGAGCTGGGTAGATCAGTCAGGAATTATTGTGCACTTAGCATGCTACATTGAGGACAACAAGGAACGAAAGCTACAGATAGTTACTGTTGATGGCAACAGGGTTGACAAAGATGCACATGTACTAATTGTACGTCATCGGCATTGTTTTTGCTCGGGATTTCCTTGCCAGCACTTATTGTTTCACCAGAGGAAGGAAAGCATCAGGCGTATGTGTGCATATTGAAGGGTCGTGTAAGCCGTAATGGACGTGAGGCTTAGATTACGTACGTATGCCACGTCCTGCCACTTGCCATTAGGAGGATGCTGCTTGTATGGAGACCAACCTTTTACTTCCTCGCACTGGCAAACCTTATTATACTTTGTTGTACTAGTAGCAAACCTTAAACTTTGTTGTCCTAGCAAACCTTTACACTTCGATCTACAAGTAAGCCTTCTATCTGTAAACCTTCAACTTCGTTCTACAAGTAAATCTTCTATTTCGTTCTATAAGTAAACCTTTCCATCCTTCTCCAAATAAACCTACAGATATAGCATGTAGTGAATACCGTCGAACATAGTTTCGTCGTGCAGATGATCGCTGTACTACAAGGAAGTACATAATGCGAGAACATTGCTGTTCTCCTGTGTTGCTGGTCTGGTGTCATGGCTAATGCTACTCATTCCCAAGTTATAATGACTACGAGGTGTTTTTGCATCTTCTTCGATGTCAAGACAAACCAAGCGGTAGTGCACGGAAAAATACCACACACATTGGTAAGAAAACACACCTAACCGGTACGCCCACAAATGATATAACAACAAGTCGGTTCTATATATTGCTTCTGTCGTTACTACAGCAACCTCCTATAAGACTGCATATGTTTCTCTCGTACAGGGAAAGTTTCCAAGGCAAGAGTTATGACTTTTACTTGCCTTATTTTTCTGGAATAACCACAATTATTGAAGCACATACAGTAATCATCAGTAAAGCATAATGGTACTTGCGGACATTGGAGATGCATAATACTTCACATCCATTTAGTATGTGGATGAAATGTGGTCATGTGTCCATAACTAAGGCAAGGGGTTGATCACACCGAGTGTTATAAAATTCTTGCCTGTAGCCGGAGTTCCACATGATTGTTGATACCTTAACCTTTCATTAGTTGGTAATTTGCTAGGCTGAAGTTCGAGAGATATAGAATTCCAACGTTCTATTTGAATGACCCGTAAGGGCTGTTTGTACATGAGGTCGAACTGGTTCACGTCTATATTAGTTAAGGTTACGTTGTTAGGGCTTCTGTGGGACATATAGGGTAGGAAGTAAGAAGAGAAGAAGACGAGGGTTGGTTTGCTTTGGTAAGCAAAGGATCCTGAGCGAGACAGAAAGAGAGTTTTAGAGTTGTTGGAAGGAATAAATGAGGGAAATGTCCTACATGTATGCTATTTGGTTTCGCCTATGGTATTAAAGCATGATGATGACTATGGTATATCTGGTGCGGATTAAGTGCACTCCCTGTGAAAATTCTCCTGGATGTATGGTAATTATTTGCCAGCTCTCGAGAACTCCATCCATTCCTTCTGCGTCTCACGGTTCAGTTCCCAACTCACTTCGTTCCCGGGTTCTCTCTTTCCCCTTTTCTTTCTTTTTCACTCTCTCTCTCTCTCTCTTACTGTCTCTTTTCCTCTATATGCACTGATATTTCTGTTGTTAGAAAGCAATCAGGAGACGAACCTTGTATATCCTCACAATCAACTCTCCTTCGCTAACTCCCTATTTCATGTGTTACACATCTTCTGTCTTCCTTGTTAGTTCCTGAGTAGTCCTTGTTTTAAGTACAGTGTTTATATTCCCTGTCAGTCCCTGCATCTGCATCTTTGCGTGCTACAACATTATTGCTTAAGGATCAACTTCTTGCTTCACAAAAAATTTACAACTCAAATTCATCATTTTCTTCTCTACATCTCCTTCAATTATACAGCTACCACCTGTATATGCATAAAGTTCATTCCTTTGACTGGACCTGCGATCCCGAGGAATTGCAAACAAAATGATGAGTAATTTACCTGCACTCCCGAAGAACTACGCCAACTTGCTAAATTTCTGCGTTAGTTACGCTCCTTTTAATGCAATTTGCACAAATGCCACAAAGAGTGATATGACCATCACCATCGTTTAAATTTGACAAATGTCCCACAATGCTAGTAAGTTCCTCTTGTAAAGAATTGCAATGGGGTGATTAGAGAAACAACAATTGTGTAAAATTAAGGCCAGGAGTTAGGAGCAGTTTTATAAACTGTTAACTTATGCTAGTTGGAGTTTTCGTGTCGCATTGTATTATCAGACTTATGCACCATGCATCTATCAAAGAACTTTGTTGCAGAACTTATTTGTATTGTAACCTTCGCTCGTTGGTGTCCTACCATTATGCTGCATTTACTTGTGTAATGCACGTCCGGATTTCTCCATCTTCACTCGGTCCCACGAATAGGGTAGCTAGATATCTACTGTATTCTGGGTGTGACTATACAAATAGTATTGACGGCCTAAGCAGAATTAGGCATTAAAGAACAGAATTAGTAATTGAGAGTCTAGGCAAGCATTGATCAGAAGATCAGAACTTATGTGGAAGTACCTACGGTGCACAGAAATGACAAGTATAGGTATCCATGTCCATGCAAAACATTTGTCCAAGGCACAGAGTGTTTTATAGTACATCAGGAATTTAGATCCTACTGTCATCCACATGAGATAGTCTCTAGACCCTTAGTATTTATGACCCGCTCTAGTTAATATATCCATGCATAGGAGTAATCAGTCGGTTGCTTCATGCGGGGAAACCTTGTGCAATGCTAGAACAATAATGTAGCAGAGATTCAGTGCTACTATCTAGTACGCATTTATCATGGATATGTACATCCCTATCCTTATTCCTTACTTTATGTGTATGCCAATTGGAAGTAAAATTGTATCTACCCAGTAGTACATCTTAATACATACCAGGGTAGGGTTGGGGTTGTTCAAGTACGAGCTCCGAATAAAAATGTAGTTGGTCATGGTGTTTTACTACATGGAAGTGGAAAGTATATCTTATTAGTGAAGCGTGCTCATTGAACACCCCTCTACCCTCAATGCAATGTATACTGAATGAAGAAATGCACACTATTGTGATTATATTATTCATTCCATATGGTCCTCCGTAGTTTTAGTGAGGGTTGGTCCGCCCTAAACTACTACCTTCTCCCTCCCCGTATACCTTGTTGTATAGACTTGCAGAGGAAGAGCGGAGGTTTCACCAAGGATAAATGGCTTGGTGTGAGTGAGAGAGATGGGAAGGAGAAAAATCTAGGCTAAAACTTAAGCGTCTCGTAAGATTTTTACAGAATTAATTGCTCTCATTCAAACACGATCATTTAGAGTAGTAGCTTTTCTCTCTCGGATACACAGCCACTCTCAAGGGTACTGTGCTTTTCATAATGGAACTTCACTTGGTTTCCTTAAGCATTCCTCATCTTAAGTCCTCATCGTGGCTCCGGATTTTTCCGTATCTACACAAATTTCAGCCAACCTAAAATTCTAAACAATGCATGGCTTGGAATATTGACAGTATTTATTTTGAAAATATAGAAGCTCCAAAACTGACAGTATACTATACTTGGCTACAATTACACAGAGTGATTCCTATACGAAAGACCGTATACTAATGTATGTATAATTTACTGAAAATTTGAGCATGCTTTCAACTTGAATGTCTGGGCTTGTTGTGTGATTGTGAAAGCTAGAAAGCTTTGTTATTATGTGGCAGTATTTTTTAAATGGTAGCATACTAATTAGTAGATTGTTTCTTCTACAGAGACAATTTTAAATTTATGTTTCTTGTCACTGTACCTTAAAAAAGTATAACAAAAGTTCCATACATTCTTGAACCTTTTGTTTTACCAGTGTTCCCAATACTCCAAATAATTTCATCGAGATCCAATTGAGTTGGATATAGCAATAAGCCATTCTACACAAAAATTGTCTACTGCTAGTAATAATTCCTCAAAACGACTTGAGCAAATAACTGTAAAAGTAGTAAATTAGCAGATCGTGTCTATGACTGTCCCAAAAACTACATACATAACAGTCGTAAGTCCTATCTGCTGAAATATTTTGAAGACATACTGACTGCATATATGGACATTAAATGGGAAATAATTTGAATTAAATTGAAGTCGAATTTCTATTGCATGTGGTCATGCCCATTGTATTTGTTCCAATTGTGAATTTTTCGACATAGTTACACACTGTGGTGGAGACTAACAACCAGACGAAGGGAAGAGAAAGAGAGACGAAGGCGAAAAAAAAGCAAATCAGATTAAGGACTTTGACTTGACTTGTGAAAAGTTAGAGAGCCTCCGGCACTTCCTGAATGTACCCTCTCACTCTATGTATCCCCGTGCATTTTTGCGTTTAAATTAAGTACTAAAGAACTGTATACCTTTCAACTTACTACGCAGATACGACTAATATAACCCCGCGAATACTATATTCCTTACTTCCTATCCCCCAAGTTTACACGTAGTTTCACAACTCATCTTAATCACTTGATTATACTTTTTGTTTCCAGCTATAATGTGGATGTAGAAACGAGCTAATTTTCTAAAACTAATGGACACTTTTAGCTTGTTTTGCTACTTCCAACTGAAAGAATTAGCTTATAATGAAGAATGTTTTTTTCTAAACGTTTGCTTCCTTCCTGGTCGGATGGAAGTCACCGCTTGTTTCTATCTTTATATTACATTAGAAACGCATCTTGATTTGCTGCCTTGTATCAAGAACCCCTTAATATAAGACCTTGCAAAGTTTCCTGCCTCTATATTACCCGCCACTCTGCGTTTGATACACACAAAAAGTTGTGTTACTCTTAAAAGTATTATTTGGAAGAGGTTCAACATATATTGGCTTAAGTTTAAATGCCTTTAAATATATCAACTTGTGAGTTGGATGGCACGTGAACTTGCAAAACTTTGTCTTTCCTCTCTTCTTCTTCTTTTTCTTTCTTTTCTTCCTCCTTCTTTCTGTATAAGCTTCCCTTACTTCTTGCTTCCAGGTTTCCTTTCCAAGCAATAGGAAGTCAGTATGAATGACTTCCATGAATGAATCCAGCTTTTTGCATACTCCGCTTTCCTGTGCAGACAAATCATGCGGTTCTAGAGTTAGCTGTTTCACAGTCGATTGAACACATACATTTATTGAATCAGATAATAATTTATTCTAAATTCCATCTAAAACCAATATTGTTTTACTTTTTACACATTCATTTCTATTACACCATTTCCAGTTTCATACTAATAATAGCTAAAAACTTTAATATTATAAATATTAACAACACTTGAATGGTAATAATTTATCCCGAAGCACATACTAAAAACTTTTTAAATAAAAAGTTTAAAAATTTAAGCTGTAGAATACTTGATTAGATACTCTTAATCAAAACATTTGTGTAAGAAAGTGACGATAAAGCAACAATCTAAAATGCAATTTTAATTAGCCAGGAGTTAAAACGCATGCAACGCAAAGTTTTAGAAAAACAAAGTATAAACATTGCATGAGGAGATGCACACAACACTGGGTTGGGACAATATAACATGTGGTTTCACAATGTTCGAAAGGTCTGACGAGGAGCTTTGAGATCTTTGCACTGTATGTACTTATAGGCACAGCAGGCTGAAGCAATGATACTGTAGACGAGTAGTCAAGTAACGTAAAGATGCTCAATGTATTGTAGACTGTATGGCTGTTTGTAATGTGAATCGAAATTCCAAAATACATAACAATAGCCCGTGAATAATTGCCTGTGCTTTAGCTTTTCCAATGTCCATAAAATGGCATCATTAATTCTCCGTGGAAAACAAAAGGGACAATTTGGGGAACGTTCCGAGTCAGAAGCAGGCAGGCAGGCAAGCAGAGAGAGAGAGAGGATGAAGGAAACCAAAGAATCAAGCTGTACTTATTACACCGTCAAGCTTCCCCTAAAAGTTGCATGCATAAAGACTACTGGAGAAAACGTGTAGGAGACACATGCAACTCACACGATCACACATATACTTTAGTAATGCACCACACACACTCGGTCTCTGGAATTCATTGCATCCCTTCATGTCCCTGTCTGTTTTATATAGGATGGAAATACCTTTCGGTCCTTATATAACAATATCCAAGTGTGTAGAATTGCATTTGTAATACGGAAAATATTAATGGGCTGTAGCAATTAGAATCTCCGTTATACTATACGCCGCGGATTGACAATGCCACGTATCCTTATTAAACGAATTCGTTTCGAGAAATACCATAACGTTACAGCTTCATTCTCAGAGTCACATACAAATTACCTTTGGTGGAGCAAAGCCAGCTTAATTGAACTTGGATTCAGTAGGAATTAATTAAGTACAATAACTTTTAAGTAGTTACTAACTTCTCTGGACATAAAATACTGCATTTGAATATAAATTATTAATCAGGGTTTAAATTCATTTCGGAAAGGACATAAAAATTCAACAGTAGATTTGACGAAGCATTCAATGCATAGCCATTTCAAACATAGCTTTAAATGTCGCTTTAATTAACAATCATGTGTACTTACATGATTTTTATGACAGACAAACGCGAAACGCTTTAAATCAATTTAATTAAATTCATATTAATTGCAACTAATGTTAATTCAAGAACCATCATTCCTCACCACAGGCAGCCCGGGATTTTACAATCGTCCTTTGTATCATCTCCACTCGGGACTATTATGCCCCGAAAGCCATAATGATGATGATAATCTTGGCATAAGTCTTTCGCCAAGTGAAAAGTCAAGGGTTTACCCTTACATATCATCATGATTAAATGGCTTGCAAACGGCCCTGGAAATGATATTTTACACCCTGAACAAGCATAGTTAGGGAAGGAGCGAAGTTGGAGGGGAGTTGTTAAACTCAGTATTATTATTACGTATCAATTTCATATGCACTATATTTCCCATGATGACCACACATAAGCCACATCACACATACATATAAGTATGTAGGAATTTATAGCAAGGAAACATAGATGACTACATGCGATATCAGAAGACATGATTATTTCTAATAGGATACCCTATCTGGCTAATGTTTTTCAAGAGAAAATTTTCTGTCTACCTCTTGCTAATAGTTCTTAGCCCCTCGTCGCCAGCTTTTTGACAGTTTCAAACAATGCCGCTGGCTTCTCACTATAGCTTAAGGTCATATATCCACTCTTGAACAAAATCAGGTACGTGCTTACTAATCATGAACAACTGTTACATATGCTACGTTGCAAAACGACTTGTTGGATTAAATTATTGTGAATTCAAAGCAAGCAAACTTCGCCGGTATTTCCTATAAGTTTAACGAATTTTGAAAATGCTCATTCAGATTAGTAAGGATTTTAAGCAAAATAATTGAGCCCTAACACACAGCAAGTTAAACTTTGTAGGAATAGACTAAAACTATATTATTAATAAATTCATAAGTATTCAAAATAAAGTATTCAATATGTAAGCAATATCATTCATAGCATCGATAGCAAAGCCAGGCTTTTGCCGATTTTACGTCATAGATAGACAAAAGAAAAACAAACTTTTATTTAAATTTTCCGGCGTATTAGCACTGCTCGAGCATGTTCACAACTGATAATGAATCTACAGTGGCATGCTTAGACAGTGCATTCGTCACTAGACATGGAGGTTCGTCGGAGGAGGAAAGTCCTACCAGGAACATACCAAGGGTATAGATAATTACTAGAAAACAGGGATACAATTTTTCGTCAAGTGAGGAAGACAGGGGACGCGGAGAGGGATCTGGAGTAGCTCCGCACATGTGAATATAAAGTGGAGGCTGTTACAAACACATAAGGAAGTATACAGAATACATAAAACACGCACGGCTTCAAGTGTTCCTCTGTATGGTTTATAGTTCATAGGAGTAATTATTGTTGCGGAAAAAAATTAAAATTATTCCCAGCTCCGGCACAGCAAGCTGAAAAATGTGCTCTCTTATATGTATGTATGTGGAGAATTAGAGGAGTCTGGAGAGAGACAGAGTGAAAGAGCTGAGGGTTTGGCAAAACGAGGGGATGGTCTCAAGCGCTCTGATTAATAAAGCCAGTGTGTATGCATGTGAGGAACTGTGAGGAAGAGACAAAAGAGTAAAAGAGTTGGATTCGAATGTGAAGGCAAGAGAGAGAAAGAGAGATATAGTGAAGGGAGTCAGACTGAGATTTTCTAAGTTCTGGGTAGCAAGTGTAAAGCTTATATATAACGTGTGTGTTTGTTATGTGATATGTGAAGAAAAAGTTTAAAGTGACGTTCTGGACGTCTGGTTGAGTTGAAAGAAAAGCAAAGAGAGAGAGAGAGAGAGAGAGAGAGAGAGACTGAAGGGAAAGAAAGAGTGGAAAAAGTTCCGGATGAATTATATTTGCATATTTACATGATGCACACGTATGCAACGTGTGTGTGTTCGAAGGGTGAAATGAGCGCGTGCGTTCTTCATATCTATTGTCTAATCGGATTCATTAACTTTGGGTTCCCAGGAATGCGTTGTTGACGTTCCCATACAACACACATTCACACACACGGTCTCTCCCCTTTCACATTTCCCCAGAAAATCCTCCGGCAAGAGCTCAATCTCTCTCTTCTTCTTCAACACAATACACAGTCCTGAGGAATAGCTTTAAAACTCGGGCGTTCTGTTTCCGAAAAAAGTTTCATTAACCAACATTCAAATTAGTTGTTTGTATAGGGCGAAATACTCCAAAAGTTCAAAAATTAACATTTAGTTCAAAGATTGATGTTAAGTTCAAAATTTAACATTTAGTTCGAAAATTAGCATTAAGTTCAAAAATTAACATTAAGTTCGAAAATTAACATTAAGTTCGAAAATTAACATTAGGTTCGAAAATTAACATTAAGTTCAAAAATTAACCTTAAGTTCGAAAATTAACATTAAGTTCAAAAATCAACAATTAGTTCAGAAACCAACATTTAGTTCAAAAATTAAAAATAGATTAAAAAAAATCAATTAAGTTAACAAATCACTAATTACTCAAAAATAAACTTGTACATATAAACCAAAATTATGATCTAAGAGATAAATTCCATATCTTCTGATAAATGCAGTATAGGGCTATTAGACAAACTTCACAGCAGGCTTAGGGCCTCCTTTAGGCTAAACGGAGTAAAACGTTTCTGCCGGCTGAAACAAACATTTCCATCTCCACTGCAATATTTTTTTAATTCTAGCTCTTAGTTTTTTTTGTTAGTCTATACACCAACAAATTGGTTTCCGAACAAAAATGTTCAACAACAACAATACTATAACCTCAAAGGGAAATCCTCAATTGTGGAAGGAAGATAGAACGTGATACGATATTAACTTCAAAGTGATAGAAGTATACGAAATTGGAATAACTAAGGGATTAAAAACTCTATAGGAATAAACATTTAAAAAGTTTTATATTCACAGATTAATGTATTTTAATGAGAATATTCTCAAGTATTTCAAAATAAAGCAGGTATTATCGCACGTCCATCTTGTAGTTATTAGGAAAGAGCGGGATATAAAAATTGAAGTGAATTTAAAAACAGGACGCTAAGTTGGTCGTTTCGGGGAAGGAACACGTGGTGGTGGAGGGCAAGGAAGCAAAGAATTCCCGTTCCCGCAAAGTTTCCCTCCTTCACGATTCCTTTCCTTTATCCTCTTTTTCGGCCTTTCCCGGTTGTTCCACCTTTCTCCGCGTGTCTTTATTTTTTTGAAATAATTCTTATACTCAGGGAAATATCTCCATTCCAAATTGCAAAAGAATCATTCAGGGAATTTAGATTGCAATGAAAGTATCGGGTCAGACTGAATAGGAATGATGGACTAGTTAATTAATTCGGTCAATGTGACGTTCTAAATAAATGCCAAGAGGATCTCAGGTTCAAAACACATGTATACGGGCAACTTGATATTTAGTTTTAAGGGTAGATATACTGATATGCTTCTAATAATATTGGAGTAAATAACACAAAAAATATTATTAATAGAAAAAAATTAAATTAAAATCTAACTTTGTCGGGAGTAACATAAAAGAAAATAATAATTATTATAATTATTGTTATTACTTATCTGCATCTAATTATTAAATTAATAAAGTTAATACGATATACACAACTGAAATTTAGTAAGTGCGTATTATATTACTTTGAACGACGCCGTATTATTGGAATTAGTCGACAAAGCAAAATACTACTTATATTATAGTTCAAACTATATCCATGCAGTTAAATTCTGTAGTGTCAAAAATTCATTTACGGGTGTAAAATGATCATCATCTTGTGACTTAAAATATGGTCGAACACGTGTAAACTCTAACGGGTACGAGTGTGAACAATCTTTTGTAATTCGTAATCAACTACCTCATCATCATCTTACCAAGATTACTTAAATAGGATTAGTGGAGTACACATATATTATATATATTGTAGTGATTAAATACAAAGTTCGGAACTCTGTGCTTAATATATAACTGGACTGCTCATGTGAAAATACCTAAAGTATTTAAAATTTAAGTATTATGTACGTTTTTGTGACTCAGGCGGTTAAAATTGATAATTAAATACGGGTTAAAATGAATCGGTTCTGCCTGATCTGGTTCTGACATCTATAAAAAAAATTTGAAGTATTATTAAAAAAAAGAAATCGTTCAAAATTAATTTTTAAGAGAAAAAGAGTTTTAAAAATATTGTAAATTTATATTCCCGGATTATTTCAATCCCGAGAGGTGGGAGAGCTGTGGACAGTTTAGTTCTCGGTGGGAAGATAAAGAAGCGGCATTCTTTCAACTCTCGTGTATAAACGACCACTTGCCACCGTGAAGCCGTCAAATTTTCGAATCAACTTGAGGAAGAAGGTATGAATCGATAACCTGCGCTAGGTTTTTTTACTACTATTATTATTAAGTCAGCTCTCTAAAAAAGAGAGATTATATAGTTGTTTGTTTTTGTATCGACTTTGTGTTGTTGATTATATATAGAAGCTATACAAATATACTTTACATAATACAAAATACATTCATCGACTGACTTTGAATGTAATATAAAGTTGGGGGGTACAAGCAAAGTTGAAAGGACAGTGACTTGAATCTATTATTGTTCCTGATGTGCTTAGGGAAAAAAATGTGATATCATGGTAATTGATGGCACCTCTTGAGCACGCTATACAGGAAGAGTCGGGAAGGAGGAAAAGTTGAAATACCCATCGTTTCCTCTCTTCTTCCTCTTATTATTCCTCTATACGTCAGTATGTATGCAGGAGTGTCGTCGAGTCAACTTCCTTTCCTGGCCAAGGTTACGGAGGAAGTATTTAGGAAGAAAAGTAAAAGTTTGACAACGTAAACCGAACTTCCCTTCCTTCCTACCTTTTCTTTCCCACTTCTTGTCTCCATTACCCCAGATTTCACACCGGGTTTTCTCATTTCCACCCAAGCTACATCAAATTTTTCCACAACTTTAAAGTCAACTTTCCTCTGATCTTTCCTTTCCTGTTAAGGTTTATATTGCATGTTTTTATACGGCATGTTTTATTAATATTGCATGCATATGTATTTAAAGTACTTATATGTAAACCTTTCAATGTATAAACCTCAATGATAGTATCAACCGTTGAGGTAATTGCAATACAATACGTGGTTTATTACCAATTGTTTTGATCCCTCAGCTTTCAATAACAGAACAGTAGTATAATCTTCAGGATTTTGAAATAATTATTAAAATGTACATAACAGAAGCGAAGTTATCATTTCTTGGCAAATAAGAAACAAAATGTCCCATGTAACAAGTATGTTATTTTAATTTTTCGAAATTATTACATGGTAGAAGATTACGGTTTATGAATAGCGATTATTGAGTTAGTTTCCTTATTGATAGTTCTGATTGTTTTGTTGCAAACCTCCTTCAATGAGTCTTAGAGCTAGTCGCTTATTTTCTGATGGATGATTTTAGAATCTTCCCAATTTATGCTACGCTCTTTATTTTTCGTCAAATGCCTTTTAGTAGAACATTAATACATTAGACCATTAATACATTATACCCCATGATTCTATTTGTAGGATAAGTGGTTCATTCTGCGGATCGACTTGTCGTGCTTCGGATAACAATCTTTTCCTGCATACACATCACTATATTTCTTAATTGCTCGAGTAGATGTAGATATATTATCGCTTGCACACATAGAAGATCCTTTCCTCCTTGTTTAAATGGAGTATCATCTCTTTCTGGTACGGGCAATATTGTTATGTAGATGATATCTTCGTACCTACAAAGAGTTGGCGATTTAAGCAATTAATCTGATTTGATTTGCCAGCATGAGTTGTGTGAGCATCGCTATTTTTTGTCGACACCGCCAACCAAGCATTTAATCATTGGCGAAATGTTTTACCAGAAGTGCAAGTACAGTTGAAAAGGTATACTGCGATTTACTAGATAGTTTTTGCATTAGCTATGAAGAAGTTGCTGCATAAAAAAGCAGAAAGCAAAACTACGTAGGTATGTGTAGTATGTGCAATGCCGAAACTTTTCTCAATGGGCCGAGTGATAGATTCATTTGGAGAGCGTGGAGGCGAGGGGACGAGTAGAGAAGTCGGGGAGGTCAGTTAACTAAGCCGTCCCGTGGCCAACTAATCAGTTTGAGTGAATGAATTGGGTGTGTAAATAGTCACGGATGACCGAGCATGGGCAGTTGATATTATCGGCCCTGTACTATACTCCATTAAACCTTCACATGTCTCACATGCACATGTAATACTCACCCGAAGCCTATAACAGGTTCAACTTGTTGGTTCTCCGGCGGAGCTTAATTCTATATAAGCATACAAGATAGTCTCACATGTGTGTACCACACTAGTCAAGGTTTAGTAGTTTGCACAACGACCTGTTACTGTTACTAGTGTTGATATGGGGTGCCATGAGCCTCCGGCATTTATCCTTTGTATTGACATTCTGAGCACTACTGCACAGCCCTTCTTGCAATTCACAATGGTCATGATTTCTGTTCTTGACTGCAGATAGTAATAAATGTGCTGAAAGCGAGGACTTAGTATATTGTTTAATGATTCGATTTGACATTGCCCCAACTGATGTGGTAGAAAATGATCTCCAGCAAAAAGGTATTAACCCACAAGGTTGGTGGTAACATTGTTTGGCGTAACTAAAGACTAAAGACACGCTCGGCATTATCTTTGTTTCGCCGCCTTGCATCGCCCCAAGGTCTGTTGTGAGAAAGCGGAATTATAATCAGATCATTAACTGTTATACTTGTTAAGTTCCTACTTGCTTAAGTTGCTGTAGTCATTTGATCTTATTAGTCATCTGGCCTTATATTATATCCCTAGTGTAGTGCTCAAGGACTCTCTACTTGTAGTAAGTATAAGTAAATCTTTGTAGATCATAAATCCAATACTATAATTTTGGCATGTGGAAGCTGATAAAGATTTTCTAATGTAAGAACCTGCTATAGTGGTTATAGTTAGATTAATTCATGGATGTAATTAATTATGTGTCTGTACATGTCTTCGCAAAGAATCAGAACTAAATTCGACATTGGCGGAGAGTCCTTTGGTACAGAAATTGGTAAAGCGTAGTCGGGAATTCGGTTGTGTAAGAATATAACCGTATACCGTATGGAATTTAAAATATTCAAATCCGGAAATTCCAGTGTGGTTGAAAATAGCAACAAATAAATGGAGGAAAACATATGAAGTGATTATCTGTATATGAGTTAATTAAAGAAGCTAGTTATGTGTTCAGTGGCGGCGCTACAGTTAATTGTGTATAGAACTAGAGAGCCGCACGGAAGCTAAACCAAAGCAATAAGTATTTGGTCTAATGAAGCCATTCATTACGGATGATTTGATCAATTTATTTCCCATGGATACTGTGAGGAAACCACAGATTGTAGGATATTTGATTCCACGGTCGAGAGTGTTGATCCAGCTAAAAGTTTTTATTAGCAACCACTAGAAATACATGACTCCGGGAACTGTGCATTTTACATTGCAAGGGAATTTAACACTGGGTGTACATATTAGTGACTGTGGGTAGAAGAAAGGCTTTTCCCAGCTTACATTTATGTGATGGTGTGTGTGCAAAGATACTTATATGGTGCTCACCAACCTCTGCAGGATATGTATACACTACTGAATGACTACAATCTATTGATATGTTGTGAGTAAATATAGTTCTTCCAGTTGATACAGTGTTGTTTTGAGTTCATGCAAGCTAACATGTTAATTTTCAAGTTAACTTGGCACTTTCCATCGACTCAGGATGTCGGCATCCGCGGCACCGAGCCTCGTGTACCGGATTGAGTGAAAGAGAGTGAGGGAAAGAGCTTAATTGGGGATAAATGGTATGGCGTGTGGTCACGTCATTCCCCTCAACTGGACAAATTGAATCAGATTAATCATCCTGTATTTAATCTCTCATTTATCTTTGCATTTCACCATTTAACTAGAGAGCTGTTTACTCGCCTGGATCTCTAAGCGTAAAGAATTCGTCCGGCGGTCTGGTCCATATGTATCTCACACCTTCCATCTCTCTCTTTTCGACTTCAATTAACATGGAGTTTACTGGTATTAAAGTCATATCCTTATTCAACGGAACCCCATCCACCACCTCAAATCCAACGCCTCCATGCTTCCCAAGTCCTTCAGATAAATATTATACTATAGGAATGTAACATGTAACCGGGATTTAATATGCAACTGTCAAATCATGGCTTTATCTTCCACTCTCGTTTCTCACTGGCATTCCTCCGGAGGCTGTGTGTACATTGTGTACCCCTGTATACTCCAGCTTTGTTTCCATGCTGGATCGACAGCGAGAACGGGACATTACTGAAAGGCTGCGATGGATTGTTGTATTATCCGAAGTAGTGGAATCGTATACTAAACTGGACTGGAACTCCTTCTGTCTTCTTGCCATTAATTACTCCCTGCTTCGATTCATTCTCCTGATTATCTTCCCTTGTTGACTGTATTATTAACACTAATATGATGATCCTCAGGTCACTTTCCTCCTATACAAACGGATCATAGGGCTTGTTCCCTCTGCCTTGTTAGTTTGCTCAGGTGGATTATCATCCTAACAGTAGTCACTTCAGAGATCTGTGTATTCCTGTACATATAGTATAGTCCAATAACTGTAATGAAAACTACTGGTTGTACAATCGCGAGGAACGTCTACTGTCTACCTCCGGGCCTCCGAGTTTATGTACATGGTATTAATTAGCATCCCTTCTCGATGGGAATACCGATGGGAGAGTTTTGGAGACCCTGGAATGCGGAGATTTACTCAGTTGTAATAAATACAGCTTGATCTCCAGATTTTCAACACTTATGTCATCATTAGTTTCAATATTAGTTCCTGTTAGCGGTAACCTTCTCGGGGGTAAGAGAGGTAAACTTCGTACTCTAAACCGTTGTGTCCAGGGAATCAAGAAAGCTGCTTAATGAAGCGACTTCTTATGCTATCCTTGATTCTCTCAGTCTCTCTATCTGATTTGCCAATCTGTACCGAAAGATTTTCCATGCTCTTTTTCACCCTTTGACACTAATTTAAATTATTCAAGATCCTTCATTTTTTATTCAAATTCATTTTCTATTACTTTTCTGTCATTTCTACACCGCCTGTTCTTAACCATCTGAAGGTAGTAAAGCATAGAACCACTGTAACTATAAAATCAACTTGCGCAACAAAGTGTAGCAATAATGTAATATAAGATTGTACTAATCAGATATTTCGAGCTTCAGACAGCAGAGACTCAAAACCTGTCAGTCGTTTACTTGGCAGGGCTAATTGAGAAGAATTAAAAAACAAGAATATTTGAATATTGAGGCTGTGACAGGCTAAAAAGGATGCTGTATCTTGTAATTAATGAGTTACATTACATAGCAGAAACCACCCACTTTCCTTATATGACATTACAGAGACAGAGGGAAGAGACAAGAAAATAAGAGTTTAAGCTTGACTATAGAAAATACAGGCAAAAATTGTTATAGAAAATACAGAAATGCTCTTATTCTATGAGTGTGCAGAAATGTGGAAAGGGAGATAGGAAAGCAGTGTAATTGTAAAGTTCGGAGAAGGCTTGCTATGTGTTAGGACATGATTTGAGAGATACGTGAAAGGTGTAGTTGTGACATAAATGAATTAAAAAATGTGGCTCACTCTCTCCTCTTTCTCTCCCTTTTGTGCATGGCATTTAAATTGTTTGAAGAGAATGGAAATTAAAATGTGACTGTGTGGACGAAGGAGTAGTGGTGGAATTGTATAGGTCGGAGGACATATAGCACACTATACATATAAGAGAGGATTCTCAAAATGACGACAATACATGGTCTCGGTCCGTGAACCTCTTGGTGAGTGCATAAGAGCACACATATTACTCACACACACACACTTATACGCTTTACACACAAGTGAAATCGATACGAGTCCATATATAACAGTTTAATTTAATTACAGTCAATTAGGAAGAAAGGGCTCCTTAAAAGCATCACGGGGAAACAATGCGGAGCAACTCGGAGAGTTTCACACATGGCATTGTGTTTTCTATGTGTGAGTGCAGAGTACTTTCATGAAAACCCCTTCCTACCCTCCTTTTCGTCTCCACACCATGGTATGCATAGTCGAAACTTCCGCACAACTTGTAGTCATCAAAGTGCCAGGGCTCATATCGCTTCGTCTTGTTGGTCTTCTTCCCTCTTTGCACGAGAACCTATATATTTTCACTTACCCTTTGAACAACAAGCACTTTAGAACCGCTTGTCATACATTTGCATGCGCCCTTTGTTAGGTATGCTCCAATTTGAGATAACATTCTACATATTAGGTAGCGTCCTGTAAATGTATTAGATATCTTCCTTCCCATCCATCGCCATTTATAGATATGCAATTACTATATAAATTCATACATGCAATTTACTTCCCGGACCGCCTACATGAGAGTATACGACGTAAACCTTTTATAAATAAAATTTCTTGGTATGTATGTACATTTCAACACATCTAATACATGCCTCATATATGGAAACATATGTAGATTGGACCACATATAGGACTTAGCCAGGTAATGCAAATAAATAAATTGAAGGTCTTGAAAGTCATAGAACAATAAAATCCAGATCTCACAGCATACAAGGTTTATAACTACAAGAGCTATAATAATATAAAGAATTATGTTCAGTAGCAACTTTTCATCTCGTACGATTAGAAACCATCCGACCATTGGAATATATGGGGTGACTTGAGTGCATATAAAGAATAATTTTGGTATGCTGGTAGCATTACCGGAGAAAGTAGTTTGGCATATTAGTAATTAGCGGAATTACCTCGGAAAGGAGAACAGGGTTTGCTGCTTTATAGAGTTAAAGTTTATGAGGTCATCTCTGCATGAGTTTGACAAGAATTTGTGTACCTATACTTTAAGTGAGGTAAACCGAAAGAGTCGGCGGGTAAAAATTGTATTGACTTCAGCATGCTGAGGCTCGGAGAATTATACTTGTAAATGAGACGTGAGCTTGTTTTAGAGTATGGACGAGATTACAGCATTGTGTGTAACGGAAAGGAATTCAAGACGTGTCTGTTTGTACACAAATGGTATAGCAGGACATTAGACATGACTGTACTATGAGCTTGCACAATGGTATAGGGGGTGGGAATACGACTATGTTGTAGCGTATACATAGTAGGCATCAGTAAGGTTGTATTCCAGTAGACAGGATGTAGTGGAAGCAGTTACTTTGGTTTACACTACTTTTATAATGTAATGATATGACAATGGTTTTCTTCAATTGCTTTCACCTACTGGGCGGATTCCAGAGCGGAGGAGTAGGTATCATATATTGTTAAATGCTTGCCATACAATGGATAACATGAGCCGGAATTTGTTAGATCGTGAGCATATAGGGTTGCATTTGTACATGTGCATTTGGGGGAATGAGATATCTCAATGTATGAGTGTAACCGCTGCTGGAGGTCGTATTAAGGAAATTTCCCAGGAATAGAACAGTTTTAGGAGTAATATGCAGGTAAGGTGCAGTTATTTGAACACAAAGATGTGAGTTAATGGTGGGTATGGGACTTTGTTGGCTGTAATGTACTACTACTATTATTTGGTGTACTATGTGTGAACTTGAGAGCGGGACTAGGAATGGATATGATTACATTAGCAAAGGCTATTAGATAGAATCAATGCAACACGTACACTTGGTTTAAAAGACAAAAGCTATAGGCCTTGCACTTTACATATTATGAATGTGAATCTATGCATGAGTTGGTTTGCTTGCTTGCTTCCAAGAAGGGGGGAGAGAAACTCTGTGAATTTAATTGAATTTTCTAGGAGACGTTTCTAGTCCTTTTTCCACAGCCCTTCTCTCTTTCCTCATATCTTCTCTGTTCCCACAGTAAATATATCCATGGGATGTATATCTATCTGTGTTAAATTATAGTATGGTGGAGAATAAATATATTTCTCAATGGCTCATGTATGTAGATATGTTAACGTGTGTGCAACCCTAATGGATATTGTCTTTTGACCGTGTATAGAGTCAGCATTGGAGACATAAGGACAGAAAGGCATACCAGTCTCGGGAAGTGGGAAGATCGTCAGGGAATAATAACAAGAAGACTTTCCGGAGGCGACTAATTAATAATCGATAATGTCTTCATATCCACTGGATTTTTCCGATCGGACCACAACATCCTCCACGTCTACCTTAATGTCGAAGATGACGTGGAGTGGCTTTGAAGAAGACGTTCTAGCCGCATTTGAAGAGTTCTGGAGACTCGGCGACTTTGTCGATGTAACTTTAATATGTGATGATTTAACACTCCGGGCTCATCGAATTGTCCTGGCTGCAAATAGCGAGTATTTTGAGAGGATCTTCGTCGAGAGCGACTGTAAACATCCCGTTATCTTACTCAATGGATTCGAAGGCTGGGAGGTTGAAGCTTGTGTTGAATTCATGTACAGAGGAGTCATTCAAGTCCCTAGTGAGAAGGTTCATGAAGTCGTCACTACCGCTGGAGTTCTAGAGGTAATCAATTTAATCATTTTTAAATTTCGATACCACAAGAAGCTGTACTAAAATAACTACAATGTAATATGAATGACACAAAGAAAGTCTAAAACAGAAAATACGGTTGCCAAACTACACACAGCAAAAACTCTGGATAGTATTAGGGAGTAACGTTTGCAACCCCAGTTACAACGCACCGACGTTTTCACTGATTAATCTCATTATATTGAAGTTGATAACATCCCGAGTATTTGAATAGTGTTACAATGCCAAAAATATGTTTGTGGTATCAAAGAAAATGACTAACGAATTGAGGTAGGTACCTGCAAAATAGAAACGATCAATGCTCTTCCTTTCGCTTCCCAGGATCCCAATATTATTAGGCAGATTTATAAGAATAGTGACTGAATAAAGGTAGTTTAATGTTTAGAAGATTCGTCTGTCGTGCGGATTTTGTCGACATCATGATCAAACAGATTTGTAAAGGACGATTTGCAGTAGTGGTAGTAGCAGTTTTTAAATGCCTTCAAATGTAATTCATTGGAGGAATAATACAATATTGTCATAGTGCATGCAAAAGCAAGTTGTATGGAGCGAATGCTGTAAATCCTTTCCTTATGTAAATGCAAAAGAATTTGTTAGAACTATGAAATGATGACTATGAAACTATGAAATTAATGAGCAGAAGTATTCACAAGTAATGGAAAACGGTGGCCGGAGTTTTTAATTGGAAGTGTATGTTTGTTTAGGACATTAAAATACATGTTGATGTACTTATGTACATACATATGGCACTGTCATTGTTTCATGAAGCCACCTTTGAGCTGAATAAATGTAATGTTAATCTATGGTATTTCAAAGAGCAGACCGTATTGTGTGCTTTTTAGTATATGTACATGGACTGTATTTGTATGTACTTATGCATAAGCTAATACTCTCCACTCACGGTTTTTAAAGTCTGTGTAAGTATATTATTTAAACATAAAAAATTCGGAGTCTGTTAACACCAACGACGTAACTAGTCTACTAAGTAGTATACAAGTGGGGGTGTTATAATATAAGAACCACAGACCAAAGGGAACGACAGATCTCTGTCGAATGTTGTTAGATATACTAAAGGAGAGAAACACTGAACCCGTACGTTTCGTTTGAGTAGTTAGTAGAACAAAATTTCATGTATAGAGAGCAGATGAGCATGTTTGAAAGTGGAAGCATGTCATTAATTACGATTAGACTTATTATGAAAAGAGAGTTGCGGAAAGGAGAAGAAATTCACGGTGACAAATTCGAATGGAGGATACTTTAAATAATATGTAGGATGATGATGAAGTGGTGAAAATAAAAATGGATGATGAAGTAGAAACTTCGTAGCATATAGTATATTTTGTAGTCTTTTGTCCTTATACAACTTGTAAGTTACAGTCTTATTTGTATAGAGAACGTTCTGATGGTGGAGAGAAGGGAAAAAGACATGAGAGTGAGTCAACTGTAATATGCTTACATCTCTCTCTCTCTCTCTCTCTCACTCACTCACTCACTCTGTCCTCTTGTGTGATGAGCAGAGGCAACACAATAAAGACATAAACAAGTGCCTAGTAAGCACGAAGCCTCATAATCATCATCATCTTACAAACTCGACAGATCTAGATGAACAAACAATATGCGTGCATAAGAAATATTCTGTTGATTGTATGCGGTCTTTTGGGGCGCGATGCCCTGCATATTCATGATTATTAGAGGCATAAATGCAATTATGTACGTTCAGGGGTGAGAGGAATAGGTGAGCATGGTTCTTCGGGGTAGGTAGAGCCGACGAGCAAAAATTCTCATTCCTCTTCATGTCTTGTCTCCTGCGTATGAATACTCCATGATACAATAATATTATATACATTATACTTATATTTGACTGCTTTCGTTGTGTAGATATAGAAATTCTCAAAAATATGTTGCAGCACTTCTGTACATACTTGCCAATGTACACCTTTGCATATTATCTTGTTCATGGAATCAAGTCAAAAATAAGCCCCGTATTATTCACCACCACTGTCGAGCTGCTTTGACACACACAAATAAACAGTAGTAGTTAATACAGATACGTAGGGAATCCAGGGAATGTAGATGAGAGTTGTAACACACGTTGAGACTGAAGCTGAAACTGCTTTTGTGTACATGTGTATAGTACATATAAGGGCTTGTTATAGTAAGGTATGTATGTGCGGTAGCTGCTTGCATAGCATATTGAAGAGAATGGAGTAACAAGAGTAAGACTCATCTTCCTCATTGGGAGAAAAGGACACAGTAATTAAAAACGCTGTCTTGGAGTAAAAATGCCTAAAAAATTTTCCCCATTGAAAACCGCAGCAAATTAATTCCGCATCCATGGAACAAGTCACAAAACGAGATGTCGTCGTTCTTCTCTCTCTCTCTCTCTTTCATGCACTTGTATAAACTCATAGGTCCTTTTACTATAAATGAACGAGCATGTAGAAAGTCTGTGTCGTCCTTACGAACACCACGGTATCTCCTCATAAAGTATGTGTAAGTTGTGTCGTCGTCATGATGTGGAAGCTCTGTATGTGTGTGCATGTGTTTTCTATACGGGGCTATAGAAAGAGTAGGCCGAACCGCCCTTTGATACACAAAAGCAAGGTTTGACGGAGAGACGAGAAACGTATCTCTTCTCATTACCGTCCTTTAAATGAAATCATCAAGCGGAAACATACTCTGATACGATAACATTCTCTGGGGTTTCTCTATTAAATAATACACACAAGCGACAGAAAGTCATAGGCACGGCAGAGTCTCTGTATGACTGAGTGAGCTGGAGAGAGAGAGACACTAGAAAACAGATATGATATGACTGACTTCAGAGACCAACGAAATTCAATTTACGGATGAAGCCTTGTGTTTTCCTAGATTAACTGACAGACTTTAAAACATTAACATTCTGTGTATTATCTTATTATCAATGTATAACATCCATAGTGTCTCAACTCTGCCCGTCTGCTCTTGATCCCTTTTGTATTTCAAGGTGCTAGATTTGTCCTGATACATATACGATCATCCCGTGCAAGAGTAAGTCTCTCTCCTTCACTCACACAACTTCCCCCACAACCTAAGTGGAAACATGTAATTTCACTCGGCCATACTTGACTTACTCCGATTCACTTTCCGATCCATGCTTTGCTAAATATACATAACTTTGAATTATTGCTCACTTATTTAAGACACAAGAAACACTTTTGTAACAATTCACCGTGCATTTGCAACACGAATCTATGTATAAAGAGGTAAAAGGGGGATCCAGAACACCGGCGTATTTACATTGTCAGTCATCTGGGCTTGTCTTCCTGGCTATCCCACACAGTCAACCAGTCACACCAACTGTCATTGCTAGACCTAAACTTACTTTGGGCATTTACAGCTGACTGATTTGCAAATTATTTCAATATATTCAGCCCAACAATTAATATCTCGCTGGCTAATGGATTGAACTTGAACCAACTTGTGAATTAGTATCAGTTCAATTGATCCTCCTTCAAGCGTGTGTAGTTTTCACGACTGCCATAAAGTCCAAGCTGTCATAATATAACATCCCCTTATTTTATCTGCCGACTGAGATATATTTCGATTTTCACAACCAAAGTCAAGGAGGTATTTGTGGTATTTTAATAATCATAACTTTAAGTTTTATTCATCTATGTTTAGAATCATGGCCAATTATTATTCGTTTAGACAAAAAACTGTACATAAACATACTCATTTCACGATTAACTTTTAATAATTTTCTGACATAAAAACGTTATCCATGTACTGTTTATATTAAACTTGGAGATTTAACTAAGATAAACTTGGACTGTTTATGCTTATATGTACTAACTCTAAAAATGCTTGTGCTGGTTCATACAGATCCGTGGTTTGGCCGACTACGTGAGTAAATTGGAAGAGATGACAATGGCGATGAGGATGCCATTACCAATACCGATGACTACAGGAAATAATCGAGTAACAACCCCAACAACGACAAGAGACTCATCAGTGATAATGACGGAGGAGCCACTTGAGCCAAATATGGCTTTTGAGTTTGACAACAGCCCGAGGTCTCCGAAATGTTTGAATTTGTCGATGGGTGCCCACCTGAATGAGAGCCCGCAAACCGCAGCAAAGATGGTGGGAACAGCAGCGATGTTACTCCGACACTCTCCACTGAGGAGAAAACAGGTTTGCTTTACTTATTAATTTCATGGTATAATATCAGCATGGTAACAATTTTCCACCCATGTACATAAATCCAAGTAGGTATGCATCCTATTTTATTATCTTTCCTTCCTCCATTATGTCTTCATCAGTCTCTCCGGGCTTTCCCTGAATGGGTGTTGTGTACGATGATGCAGTGATGATTGTAAACCCATTATCATACTGGAGTTAGAGGATAAATAAGATGATGATACATGTTTCTAGTACGCCTGAAGTAGTTGGAGTTTATTTAGGAAATTCCATATCTTTGCAGTCTATCATTTTGATTAGGTATGTATATGTTTCATATACTCATCTGGAAGTAGCTTCCACCTAGAGAACGAATTTCTGTTTTAGTTTGTTGTTGTATATAGCGGATTTAGAGGAGAGACGAATCATCAACTTGACGGCTTTCTTTATATCTTAGCCACATATATGATCCCGTGAATTTGGCTAGAAGTCAATGAGTACGAGACTTCAAGTGTGGATGATGAGGGAAGAACTGGGAAATACACGGGTAACTTCTCCATGCTCTCGACGCTTATTGTTTGTCTGTCTGTGTGTAAGGTATAGGAGGAGTAGGAAAGGCAAATGGATAAACAAGATTTGAGTGCTTTTTGGTGTTTCTCTAAATTGATGAATATTTTTGATGGGTTAATTTGCATTTTATTCCTATAGCTCATTCTATTTATAACTATACATGGATCTAAAGTAAGCATAATATGAATAATACACGCAATAATTTTTTCTTCTTTTTTTTTAAATTTATTCCGTTTCACTCCTTATGTTGCACATTATACCTGTAGGTATACTTATAGATACTCACAGCTAACTTGAGTTACTCCCACTCTATCATTCTCCAGTAATAGTAATATAAATACACCAGACTACCAAAGTTTTTCTAACCCACAAACACATTTCTTTAAGCTAGATCCTAACTTCCGTCTCTCATCTTATGATCTTAAACACATGTTATATCCTTGTAAAGTGTATGTATCTTTTAGCAGAACATAGTTGCTTGTATTTCCAGCTACAGTGTATTTTAAGCAGCATAAAACACTATTTAAATATGCATTTTGTGTAAATAACATTTTGTAGAAAATGAGACTCGGTTTGGTTGAACTTTCCATGGAAGTGTATCCGGTGTTTAGTGTGGGGATGTATGCACGTAGCAGGAATTATAGGATTTCCTTGGGATATCCTCGTTTAAACAAGTGTGGAAAGAACTGCTTTGACTATGTCGGGTACATACGATTATATAAGCTTGTGAAAGTGTTTCAGACTTCCAGAATGAATAATGTCGGGGTACTCTGGGACCCTGGGAGTGGTTTCAGCGGGGAGTCCCTTTTACAGGTGTTGCTTTGTTTCCCCCAAACCTGCTTTTTTGTGTAGGTTCCAGACATTTGAATCTTAATGGGCTGCAACATTGATTGGGCACATTTAATTTTTTTCCATGAGTTTCTTAGCCGTGCCACCACCTCGAGTGCTGGGTGAAGCCATACTCTATATATAGTTGCCATATTTGCCTAATTTGCATCTGGTTTATGAATGGTTTTTGCATGAGATGAAATGCCCGGCATAAATATTAGGTTCATGTATATGAGTACATACGAAGTAATTTAAATATTTATTGCAAAAGTGGGATGTTTGGATTACTTATTAACTGTATTTATTTGTAAATTTTGAGATGCACTTGGCGTATTTCATATACTTTGTGTCCATGTCAAAGATTGCTATCTGTTGGTTCATTGCTGTTGCTGGTAGGATTTATTTAGTAGGTGGGTGGTGAGAATAGATTTTTGGCGGAATGTAAAATGTGCATACAGGAACCAGATACATTTGCATAGAATGGTTTGTGCGAAGAAATTGTATAAATAAGGACCTGAGTGCCTGAGAAGGAAACGAGAAGAATCAACAAAAGTTTTATAATTTTAGGCTAGACCTCGTCGAAGATCTGGGGATTACGTAGCTCAAGATTTGCGGAAAATCAACTCGGATGAAAACCAAGTGATTGACTACACAACGACGAGTAATTCAAATCATCATCATCATCCTCCTCCTCCTCCTCCTCCACCTAAGAACTATCATGATCAGCATCAGCACCATCATCACGATCTTCCACCGATAATCCAGCAACCATCACCCGTAAGGAATTTTAATTAGTTTCAAATCCAGCTGTATAATTATTATTTGTTAGTCTGCCTCAACCCACCCAAATGACCCGTGACATGACTATGACCTACATAGTATAAATTATAACTATCCCATGCATCCTTTGATTTATTGTATGTACTTTTTGTGTACAATTTTAGGTTAAAGAAAGGACACGAAGATTGATTACTATAAAGTTATTATTTTATATACATACCTAAGATAGCTTTTTTGTAGCTATTTGCTACTGATTTACAAGTTCATGACCCAGCTGCTGACTCTTGTTGATAGTGATGGCTGTATGCATGGGGGGATGGATTGTGTGTCGGTATGAAATCTAAAATGATGATGTAATTTTTGCGTTGATCCTGTAGCCTAATAACAATAATTCAGACGACGGAATCTCCTCATCAAATTGTGTTATTTCACCCCCAAATTCTCCGCCGTACTTCTTCCCCAAAGCTTCACCACCATCTCCAGAGGAAGGACATGCTTGCTCTACCCCACCTATCTTCCCTCCCTTCACAAATGGTTTCGGTCAACCTGGACATTGGCCGGGATTACCCTTGGGACCGGCTCCCATTTTCGGACGACACCGAGCTCAACACAGTGCGCCTAGAGGTGGTCCACCTAGAGCGTGGAGTAATGCGGATTTAACTGAGGCTTTGCATAATGTTTGGAATAAGAAGATGACCACTTCACAGGTATAATTCTTTCAATAGTTCGACTTAAATTACATTTATATTGCAGGTATACAAACTAAAAATATTTAAGATTTTTAAGAGAATGCGAATTCTGTATTAAACAAATGGCTATATGTAATGATGCTAAGCCATTTATGGTGTTTAGACATTCGTAGAGAGACATTTGAAATTACGAACACAATAACAAACAAATTATCCATGATTACAAATCGTTTTCATACTTTTATAAATTATGAGCTTAAACTAAGAATACAATAAATGATATTAAACGAAAAACAGCTAGGGCTAAGAAAGGAAAATGTGTGTATGTGTAGTTTGTGTAGTGCGGCAAAAGTTAAAAGTCAGACGGATATAGGTAAATATAGATAATTGAAAGATGACGATCTATTCCAGGCATCGAGGATCTTTGGAATTCCGTACAACAGCTTACTCATGTACGTTCGGGGGAAGTATGGGAAGTCGTTGAAATTAGACTTGCTGAAGAAGGGATTGGATATGGCACTGGAAAATAAGAATAATAACAAATCTAAATCACCAGAGAGTAACACCCCTGAATTTAATCCATTTACAGCGGGTATATTTGGTGAGTACCCTCCTCCTTTTCCATTTGCTACAGCTCTTTCACATATTCTACCTCCACCCGGGATCGACCCAAAGATTGAGCTGGGCAAGACTGAAGACTTGAAATGATCTCTGGGCCTCAACAATCCTACATGAATTAATGCAGTAATCATCATCAGTATACTATAATTTTACTGGATTCATTTAGAATATTTGAACCGATATAATCAATTTTCGTGTCTAGCTAGAGAAAGGTTTTAGACATGAATATTTAAAACAAAAATCGGCTACTAATTATACGGCATATATTATATAGTTTAAATTCTATATATAGAAGTACCAATGCAACTTTTCATCCATAACACTCGAACCTTGATATATTATTTAACGAAAACTATAAAATAATAGTAATAGTTAGTTACTGTAGGTATTTATAGATAGGAGAAGAACACAAAATGCAATCAAGTATACGATTTCTTACCACCCTGCAAACATATATAAATACACATATTTATACATATATCTATTTATAGATACTAAACATAATTAAAGGAATCTATAGCATTCCTCTATAGACACTTTACCTTGCGTATTATTAGGTATATCACTATAAACAACTCTCACAAATATTTATGCGTACTTACTTGAAATATTGAAGTATAAGTATAATAAGGCTATTCAAGCTCTTTGTTACATTGCTCCATATAAGGGGAAAGTCTTACCAATTAGAAATCTAGGAACATGGAATCGATATTGATGAGAACGGGTTTTTTGGAAAGTTAAAAATACTTATAAAATTGGTCCAGTATTGTGCGTGGTTATTAAACGGATAATAACAAGATAGAAACGAGTCTACCTCTTTGACAGGCGGGTTTAAATGTAGTTGATGGAGATGATCAGGTTTTTAAAAAGACGGGTAATTATTACGAAACTTTCAGGTAATATGAACTGGTGTACTACAATCGATATAACGCATTTCTTTTCATTTTAGAGAAACTATAATAATTAATATTGGAAGCTAACTATTATCATGTGTGGGTCAAGGATAATCCACCAAATTGAAATTAATTATCTTGGCATCATTAGGTCAGGTCTCTCTACACGGGTAATCTTTTCTCGGGGCTAAACTATAAAAAATTGGAAGCATCTTCGCGTGAGCATACCGTGCTTCTATATCGTTTTGTATCTAAGCAATTAAATATTATAAAAAAGTTATTTCACATCTCTATACGGACATTATAGTGCTTAAAACTCTTAGTTTTTAGTTTAGATTAGTCAATGCGTGTAGGTAACTTATTAATATCTCGTTCGCATCGCAGCTACGTATTAATATTCACATTTTCGTCGACCATTCTGGTTCGAACTTGTAGTGAAACGTTCAGTATTACAGTGTTGGTAACATTTGCCATCGTGTAGCAAGTTTATATTATTATCATTATATTATTCCCCATTATTGGTTAAGGTATACTCTGCTGTCCTTGTGTTAAAAGTTCATTGAACAGATCTGAATTCTTAAATTTTTGGCCAGATTCTAAAAATTGTAAACGTTGTTATTTAAACACTTTTATTGCAAAATAAAAAAATGAATCTTAATGTTTTGGAGAGTTAGCTATTTATTTTGCTGTAGATGGTTCGTTTTATGGATCCTTTATGTTTCCAAATGCTTTTTACAAAATCGTTGAATTAGCTTTTCAGGTGCATGCGTATCTTATTGGCAGTAATGAATTTGATTACTTTAATTTGAGGAGAATTTTCAAACCACTAATTTTTGGAGTATATACATACATACGACATCCATTTAGTAACCAATGGAAGATGCCCCATGTGATTCTGTACTCGGAGATGCATTAGTATTTAAGCTCGTATGCTTAATAACGTTGGATAAGAACAGTTACGAAAGAAATTAATATCTACTATTGCTGTGATTTCAGGATTTCCGAAGAGTTACATAAGAAAATATACATACTCTCAACAGTAAAGTGTGCATAAAGAAATATAGAATAATAGAAGTATAATAACTTTCTGTGCTACGAGTTTTCAGATTAAACGTGCATGTAATAATGGTGGGTTGCAGTGAAATTCGTTTGGAAGATGTACGTCTACTTGAATTGTAAGTACCTTATATGTACTATTTTGAAGAGTTTTAGTGAAACACATGAATTGTTATTAGACTCTTACTATAACCTGCATCGTGAGGGTGAGAAAGAGAGATAGAATCGGTTAATTCCTCCATAGATTTTGCTCCTGTAAGTATACATAGCTATACAAGCGCATAGCTGGCAAGATTGCATATACAAGAACAAGTATCTACCTAACATATTAGTGTCTACATGAGCAGTTTCTCGTACTTGAGAACTCCCAAAATTATGTACTTACAGCTTCTGTAGGACTCTTCTCCTTCTCCTACGCGGACTCTGCAGCGATAATGTATTAATCAGGTAAAAGCTTCTTAAGTTTACTGGGGCCTTTTAATTGAATTAAGATTAAGAGAGATGAGGGGATTGAAAATTTCTTTGAAATCTGTACTTTACTGGTGTGTTAGCTTCGCTAGAACTTATTATTACTACTTGCTCCTCTATGCATACTCTCTCCTTTAATAGTACATTCATATTTTCATATTCATATGTCTTTTGTAAGTATTTGATGGATTTCCAGTTCACTTTGTTCTATAGAACTGCTGCTCACTACTTGGAGAATTTGCTTTGGCAAATATGCTTGGAACAGATCCTCAGGCTCATATTCCCGTACCCACTTGAGATTGACTTGTGTTAGCCTTCCAGTCTGGATTTTTCAAATTGATTTAATTCCTCTCATTTAATTAAGTTCTTGGTTTCTAGGACCGTAACTGCGGGATTTTGGAATTTGTAGCCAAACAGATGTACCATTTAAGCATTGCTCAGTCTGTTTTCTTTAGGGTTTGACCGGTCTGTATTTCATTGGGACTCGGCCTATGGTTATTTCGTTCACTTTTAACCATGTATTGGCTATTTCTTTGAGTACCCTGTGTTCATTTCCTTTAATTCTGACTTGTCTGTATTGCATGAATTTCGGATTCTCAGAATCGTTGGGCTCATATTTCTGCTTTTGTGTCGGTTGTGGTCTAACTTGAAGTTGCGGTTGCACCCGATCCTTCGCCTGGAATGTCATTTAAATGTTTGAATTGAGTGGTAGTACTAAGCATAACTGGAAATAAAAAAAATTGAACAATTTTATCTCCTGTCTTTTAATTTCCTGTCGTGAGGAGCGTTTAAAAATGAGGAAGGGTTATCGATGACAATTCTCATTGGTGTACTTGGCCGACAGCTGGGGAAAATGCTCCCCAATGGATCTTGCAATTAATGACAGAGCTCTGATTGTAATACAGTGATTGTAAAGTGGATGTCGGTTAGTAAAATATCTTTGTAGTCAATCTTGTTTGATGGCAACAATAAACGGGTTTGAGAGTGTCTTAGAAAATTGAGAGCCTGAGTGTGATGTGTGGGCTGTCGCTGTAGATTTTTTTTTGTATAAGGAAGATGATTTACATTTTCTAATCTGGAAAAATGCTTATCTCTCGGTTTACATTTGATGTTTAATTATTTTTGGAAATCCCCTACGAGCCATCAAGGATTATTCCATGGTATTGTTTGCACACACATATCTTTGTGTATTGAGGAAATACATGGAGCGTTGGGGAGCGGGTGAGAGAAGCAGGGATATATGTAGAGCTCACATGGAATTTCATGGAGTTTATCTTGCGAGCGTCTAATCGTGAGTGCATAAAATGTTCAAATGTGTGTGAGTGTGTTGCATAAGTACGTGTCTCCATTCATATTCGGTCTGCATCGGCATGAGCTACTACTACACTACTACTACTACTACTACTACTCCGTACGTTAGAATGACGGCTACACTTTGGGGAACTCTTAACGTAGTAACTGTTTGGAGACAAGTATGGGTTCTTCTCTCTTTCGCATAATACAGATACAGATAGTGGTACACAGTCATGACATACAAGCTACTTACGCTCTCCTCTTTGCTGGGACCTGTATGCATGTGTGTGGAGTTGACTGGTGAAATTCCCCCGTGGATTGTTATGATTGTTATTTTCACTTTGCGGAAGCCGTAGGAGAGATAAGCGGAGGGCGATGTGATGCAGTGGGGCGAGCGATTTTCTCATCTCAACAGATGAACAGATTAGTTTACGTGCTTCATGGAAACAATAACTTCCTCATGGCTTTTCCCATCTCACTGCACATTTCTCTATGCCTTCTACTTCTTTAACAAGCACGTATGCATGTGAAGTTGGCTCGTACCTATCTCTCCCATTATAAATACTATTACATGTGTTTCTGTACTACAAGTATTAACTATCTATGCCTAAACATGCATCTTCGGATACCCAAAGCTCAACATGCTTTCCAAGACGGAAAACTATACGAAAGATGTATCCTTGTGGGACAACTCATCTCCATGCATCATGATATTTGTAGATTTTATACATGTCATTACTATACTCAAACCAAGCTTTTACTAAGCTTTACCATCCTACGCTTGCATACAAACGGAGTATCTACTTAAATTTACACACAACGTTGTGTGAACACTATATGTGTAAGTTTTTTGTATATCTAACAAAAGTCATGATGTATATGATATGCTGACATGTGCAAGTGTAAAATCCCTCATCTTTGTACCGCTGATGTGTGCTTCGATGATGAAGGTAGTCTGGTGATATAGGCTTCTCACATGCATATGAATACGCCGTAGTTAAACGAGCCTATGGTAAATGCAAGTAACTATATGTACAATTGGCTGTAACTCATAGCAGACTGGATGCTATTTTTGCCCCCGTTGTCACACCACTATGCTCCACGCAAACCTTTTCCTTCCTTTAATATTATTATTTCTATTCATTTCATTTTAAGACGACTCACTGTACGATTCATGCACAGCATAGTCATGGTAGCTTATTATTTACATTATGTAAGGTTTGTCTCACCCATTGTCATTTCACAGCCAAGCTTCCATATTAATAACGCTATTTCATTGTTTTCTCCTGTCAACTCTCTTTTCTCTTGTCTTCCTCTACTCTCTCTCTCCTCTTTCTGTCCTCATCTACTCTTTAAGTACGGGCAACGCAGTATCTGTAACTGTTGACACACCAAAAAATTATATTTCGAATTTATTTATTGGCTGACAATAGTGGAGATGAAGGGATACTTTTGGGATTCTTACATGATTAGCCAAGGCGTGTATGTATATGAATTTTTCTGACTTTCGCGATGACTTTTCGATTTCTCGTTCTGAATTTCTCATATAATTTTGTTTTTTTAAATTCCCTTTTCTCTATTGGGAATGTCTGATTTAATTTCCATAAAACATTTTAAAATTATAATTTTTTAACGGGTTAGCTAGTCCATTTTTAATCGAACATTTTAAATAGATTATATGGCCAATTTTTTTAAAGGTTAAAATGGTATGGGGGAAGGGATGTTGGTGACAAAGAGATATCTAATAGCATAGGGGGTACATGCATACTACACCCAGATACATTTATAACGATCACAAACATTCGCTATTTGCTCTTTTGTCAAGTGAAAAGGCAATCAAAGTCAGAATGAAGAAAAGCCACCCTTCTTCATAGCCTCCAGTGTACATACGTAAGTGCATATAAATTAGAACGGGTCGGTGATACCCTCCGCTGTATCTATATATGTATACACGCTCTTTCCCCTCTCTTGCTTCATTTAATTGTTGGCTGACTTGCGATTACAATTTCTAATGCCGTGGTCCCCTTGCGGTACAGGTTTAATTTTTCCAAGGGGTTTTGAAGCATTTGAAATATAAACATTTACACATTATTTGTTTGTAGTATTTATGTTCCTAACAATGATCGAAAACAGTTTTTGTATGTATAAATGTACTTACATAGATACTCAACTTATGTATCTGCATCACCTTACTGCTATACGGTAGTTTGAAAGGTGTTAACATATGAGCAGGATGATCAATCGTATGTTTTACTAGTTTTACACGCATTGCAGAAGGGGCTGAATGGGATCCGTGTGTATAAAGGTTAAATAGCGTACAAACGCTCACAAGTGTGCGTTTTGTAAATTCAAGGCTGTGTTAAAAGCTAAAGTTGGTGGAGGAAAAGTTGACAGTAAGGTCTGGAAGTCATAGTAAGATGTCACAATACCATCCAGTTTATTTTGACTGTGTGTATAGTAAAGTAGTGGCGGATATGATATGAGCGTAATAAACTGCTCACACACATCCTATGAAACAGTGATGGGATGTGACTGGAATCGTGGATACAAAATAGTGGTGACGACAGGAGGAAAGGCTATATACATCGCTTCCAAGTTTACTGTCTAGTGGAGTGTCACAACCAACTTGTTACTACAACTGCTGCATCAAGCATCATCATCATGTGTGTATGTGTGTGCATAAGTGCATGAACAAAGTTTAACTTTTGTTTAAGTCAACAACACGGTGGAATCTCTTGTAGCCTCTTTTGCATAATGTAAAATCATAGGGCATAGACTCGATGCAAACTGTGTATTCCAGTGGATGCTTATGTACTTTATATTAAAAACAAGAACCTATGAATTGCTTCCTTAAAGAACAAACGAAACGCTACGTTGTATTAAGCGCAAGAACTTACAAATGCTAGGTAATATTAAATATAAACTTGCAGCTTAAATATAATGCATGGTCTTTACTCCATGAAGAGCGTGCATTGTGAGAGGACGAAGGCAGGGCTAGTAATAGAGGTCTTGACTCTTGAGGAAAGTTGTGAGATGATTATAAAAGGAAAGACAGTCATTGTGTATTACAGCATGCATTTGTCTGTATATATTCTCCTATGCATTTCTCTCCGTCACTTTTTCTCCTGCAAGTCTGTCTCCGTCTGATATGTGTGTGTTTCTGAACTGTGTGAGCAAGATTGGTAGAACAAGGCTGGAAGTTAAGCGTGAGACGCAAAGCTAAATTTATAAAATAATGTGTAATCCTTGAGTATATAGAAAGAATCCTACACGTTTATGGGCTGAAACTCCTGAGTGTATAGAATTTTACTGGAGCTAATGTCTGTTTGTATGCAAGTTTGTCGTCCTTATTCTTGCATATGAAACAACATGCTCGAACTCTGTCATTACTGTTTACAAAATATAATGTGTAATGTTCGTAATAGAGTACACTCGTCGTACATAGAGGAAATGGACGATGTCAGGACACCCATCGTGCATAAAAACATGTATATGTGCATGTGGATTTCAAATTTGAACCAATTCCTCAGCAACCGAGTCTTTGCTTATTATGTGTAAGGGTTGCTCCATATGTGTTGGTGGTGGTGTGTGTATGTGTGTGTGTTCACAGAAGCTTCTTAAGTTTAAGGAGAAGAGCAGAGGGGTATGCTGTTGTATTATTCCAGTCGAATCATTCCTTTTGTGTTAAGAAAAGTTACATATAGATACTAATGTAGAAAGAGTTACTAATGCAATAAGAGGTGTATGTATTTTAATATGCAAAAGCCCTAATGCATACTGAAGCAATGCCTTGTTTATATGTACGCACTGCCTCGTTTCATTCTGTTGACGGTGAGAACTGTGTAACAATAAGGGGTGGCTTATAGTCTATGGGTCTAGTGCGAGGAAAGTGTTGTAGGAAGTGGTAGTAGTAGTAACGTAATTTAAGATAATGCCAACTAAGGAAAGCATGGAGGAGATATGGGGTTGACTGAAGGCAGGCAGCGGGGCTAGTCGTTGTTGGAGTCTGGAGTGATTGTGTATAGGAACAACAAGGAGCTTTTGTGAGGAATAAAAGCATGAGAGAGAGAGAGACTGGGAGAGAAAGTATTTTCTGCTGTCTTTATGCATGTGAATGTGCTATGAAGCGTGAGAGTGCGAGGTATAAAATACCTCATAAGTATAAGACAAGAGAGCAGACATTAATTTCAAGTGGAGGGGGTCGCCTCTCCAAGTATAAACACATGCATTGCTCTCACTCACACTCACATACTCACATAAGACACACGTCCATGTACTTGTTAAGACTCCCGACTCCTTCCTATATATATGCCGTACTATCTACAACTCTGCCTCAGTACATAAGTTACTGTATACGGGAGCAGACTGATGCTGCTGACTGCCTCTGCTCCTCCACCACCACCACTACTACTGCCACTACCACTTCTTGCTTATTCTTATATATTTATGCATATGCAAAAGTGCCGAGTGTTCCAGCATGTATGCTAATGGGTTGACTATGCACGTCCGTCTCACACAGTTTTACTTTCTCAACGAGTGCCATGTATAACTGTATGACTCTGACGAGGCAGGAGAGAGAGAGAGAGAGAGAAAGACGCGCGAGAGTATTGATTGATCTTAGAAAATTAGGAGAGTGTGCGCTAATGGTAATGCATAGGAACCTTCTAGCTGTCCTGTTCTCCGTCTTCGTAATGAATTCCTGTTTAGATACTTGTGTGTCAGGATATGTTATGTGGGTCTGATATTTTATCCACATCTTATCATCTCCTTGGCCTTTCTCTTGGCATCTTCTATCATTCTCATATACTCAACCCTACGACATTTCCAGGGGCAATTCAAGTATTGGTGGGATCTGGGCTCTGGTCTTGACATCTATAAAATGTTGGGGTTGTTATTAGCTGTTTCAAAAAGTGATTGGCGGCTGTCTGTAGTAGCTCATGCGGTCGAGGATCGGACAAGGAAGTGTTAAACAACTTGCGATATTTTTGCATACTGATACTGATAAACATAAAATATATTTGTGCATGATTTGATGTTAAAACCAACCGTCCTTAGGAATGTGTGGCACTGTGGCACAATGTTCAGGAATGTTTGGTGTAGTCAGTCCGGGAATGTTTCGTACGATATCTATAAGGTGTGGGATGGTACATAGTTGTTAGTGTTGGTTAAAGAGCGGAGCAGGCAAAACCATGTTGTTGTCTTCATCACAATTGTTGTTACTAAAGAGGTAATTACTGTATAACAAGAAGAAAGACTGTCTATTTAAATCTAAGACAAGAGCTACGTTAGCCACACACACTTGAAACCTCTCAGTAGTATAATGATGAGTCAACATGCAAACAAGTCCGGGAGTCACTGTGTATGTGTGCAATTGAAGGAAGGGGAAGTGCACGTAAGCCACGTTTTGACTTGAATGTCTTGGTTTAGCATCTTGGCTCTCGACAGGCTACCCCAATATAAGTATCTACCTCGAGCTTGCGTGTATATGTACATTCCATAGAAATTCTGGGATAACGCTGTCACCGCGAACGTCTTTCTTATTGTCAGTCTTAATTCTCACACCAAGTTACCTCGTCTTCCCAACGTACCCGGAGTATCCTCAACTTCCTTGCCATGTCTATTATGCTCATGAGGATGTTATCATGTTAGTAATGTGGCTAGTAATATACAGGGGAAACTCTGAAATTAATATCCTTGTTGTCATTTTACCCATCCATGCTCCTATTCTATTTGCAATTCTTACGTGAATACATTACTCCAGACTAGTTACATACTTGCATGTAACGTACGTTATAGCATATATCCTGCAATATTCGAGCTGCTTTCTTGTATGGAGAAAAGGAACATGCTACTTGCATGTGACATCAGAAACCATAGCTACTTGGCTTTTCAGTTATGAAAGCTACTTGCTTCCCTTATAAGAAGTAGCCAAAGTCAGTTGCTTTTCGGTTAAGAAACCGTAGATACTTGAGTTTCACACAACAGCTACTTATTCAGCCATCTTATGTGATATATCATACATAATGTAGTGTAGTATAATGAGGGCAGTGCATATCCAGGCTAATTTGAAATACTTATCCAAGTTATATCCACCATCTAATAGAAATACAAAGCCCTGAACTTAAAATGTCATGGATCCACATTCGTGGCAATCTAATAGTAGAGGTTGCTCAATGAAATCAACCAGCCTTTTCACAGACATGGTCTCGTGTAGCATAGACACCCCTTTTGTTTCTGGTTCCAAAAAAATCCAATATAATTTTAAATGAACAAGTTGAAGCGAGATAGGTGATGATGGGAGGATATCTAGGCTTGACGAGAGAATGATTTGCTCCGCTCCAACTGATTACTCCTAGAGAATTATTTTTTGGACCTTTTTATGAGCAAACAACCGAATTATTTTTTGAAACGTTAATAGCAACTTTCTTTATCCCAGAGCAAACAATAGAATCATTTTTCTGAGGCTTGAGTATCAAAATGCATCATTTCTTGTGGGTTGAGAAACAATGAAATTATTTTTACAAGTTCAGAAACACATGAAAACTCATTTAGGACTTAGGAACTAAAATAGTCAATAAAAAAGGACTTTTACTTTTCCCAAAAATCTAAGCATACTAGCAAAAAAGCCATCGCCGTGACGGCGATGGTTAGTGACCTCCAGTATAATCCGAAGTATTATTTTTAGTGCAGCAGCAAGGTACAACTTTAGATTAAAATCCAGTTTGGGTAAATCCGGCGTATTTTTTGCCTTCTTAGAAACGTCAGATATTACAAATCAGAATGAGGAGCAGAATTAGTTCGATTAATTATAAAGTACCACGACGGTCAATAATTAAAATAGTTTATTGCTTTAGACTCTGCCGTCGTTCATATTGCATTAAAAACTAAAATAGAGAAGGCTTGTATTTAAAAATTCAGCTGCAAAGCAAATTGTAAATTAGTGGAGATATTCCGCGTTGCACTTAAAATGATGATGGATGTCTCACCCTGCACATGCAGATAGCCCTACAGAAGGCTGTTTTTGATTTTTGAATACTAACCGATTGTAAGTTTAACACAGTATTTCTCAGGCTTTAACAGATTATGTTGTCCATAGGTACGACAACCTATGTGACAATTTGTTTTCTGTCATATTTCGTATTCCCACACATCCCCTTTTGATAAATCATTGTTCTTTTTAAATAGCTCCCTCTCGGCTGTTATTTAGATAACCGGCCAGAATTTTATTGTCCACCTGTCTTTTAACATACTGTCCACTTTCTACCATTTCTTTTAATGTTTGTCCACTTTCTGCCCGCCATATATGTTAA
>JAQGAK010000182.1:0-124578 GCA_034696945.1 Lipothrix lubbocki
AACAATTTACCCAGCTGGGAATACTTTATTATGAATTTTTAACTTTATCGTGTTTTTCGCGATTTCCCAGCCCTAATAATAATAAAAAAGTCATTTATCGTCCCTTGTATGTTGGCATATGAATAGATTTTTTACATTCTCCAGCCCCTTCATCGCATTTAACACAAGATGGCAAAGACTTATCACAATTTATATTTTTATCTCTTACTTGATTTTAATAATTTATTATTATTTGTACTTATTAAAGTTTGTAGTAATTTATTCCTTTTGTATCATGGAAAATATTCATATTTTCATTTAAGACAACGCTTTTGTTGTTAGCCCTGTTCCGAGGATTTTAGCTGGAAAATAAAAATGAAGTAAGTCAATACGGTGCCCGCAATCTGAAAATTTGATAAAAATATTAATGATAACACAAACAAATTCAAAAAATAATAATCAATTATTAAATGCTTAGATGACCTACCGAAAGGATTAACGAACGGTCAATATTAAAGTAATCCGCGGCTGTAATTTTCCAATTCCAAGACAGCACCCATTTTAATGTTCGTCGGATCTAATATCAAATGGTGTTTTTGTTGTAACTTACATTGTTTTACATGTCATCTGGTACATATTTTTATTTAGAAGGTTTACGTTTAATGATAAACTAAAGTTTGTCTCACATTTTTATCTTCCAAATGTCCCGCACCAAAAAAGTGAGTTCGAAATTTTTTGCGATGACGTCTAACCTAGGAAAATATAATCAAGAGTAAATTCTGCCTTTTTAACACGAGGAAAATAATAGCGAAATAATCAGGAAAGATGGGCGTGGAAATATTGAACAAATTTTACTGTGTTGCTAAAATGACTCCCAAATTCCGCCAAAACTAAGCCCGAAGTCACTTGAAGCAATCCTGTAAATATTCCTTCGAAGCGATCCGTTTCGTTAAAAACAGTTCCCACGTCCTTCCAGCAAAGCAACGCTCCGATTCGGACGCCGTACGATGCAGTTTGGAAAATAATCCCGAGTAAATACAACCCGGCAACTTGCAAATATATTTCAAAGGCTTTTGCCAGGTTTGTAAAATCGGTCTTGAATTCCGATATTATTCTCTGCTGCGAGGTGTTGCATAGCACTAAATCCTTAATCGTCTGGTCAGTTTTCATTTTGAAAACCAAGGATTTCTCCATACGGAACATTGTATTGCTTGGATGATGAAGCAAATTAGCATTAATGTACTGCAGACTTCGACAATAAAGTTGCAAAAGCGCGGAGCCAAAAATGCAAATGAAGACAAGCGCGTAGCAATTGGACAGCGCTAGATTCCCATCCATAAAGAAGAAAACCGCACGGGTAATTTTGTCGTTTTTGGGCAGTAAATAATATTCGAATTTCATCGTGAAGGTTTCTTCACGGACCGAATTAATCATAATTATTGATTTGATATCCAAATACAAAATCAGAGCGCTAAGGACGCTCGAAGTAATTATAAAACCCCACGTGGTCTTATTTTTGCTGTTGCGGACTGGAGCTTTAAAACAGTTCCAGTCCTCTTTTCTATGTAAATCCTGAATAATTTCCGTAAGTTTTGCAATTTTCTTCCCAAACGCAGCTGAACTCAAGCGAATGAGAACGTCGCAAGCAACAATTGCAATGTAAATCAGGAAGAAATTGATATGATCCGACAAGTGAGAACTGCCGGTCAGGAGTTCGGCAGGGTTACTGTAAACGTTATCCAATTGATTAGCGACTCCGAATATTGGAATAAATACTTGAAAGAGCATATAGATTGTGGACAAACTAAAAAAATTTCCCCCAAGTAAAATTATAGTTTCTCCATTGATAGGGTAGCAAAACGCTAGTTTGCCGAATATCTCGGTTGCTTTAATTGCAAACTCCATGTGGAGAAAATTTCAATAAACACACGTTACGAAAGTGAGGAAAACACAAAAAAATTTCAATGCTTTTTAAAAAATGTCATTAATTGATTAATTTGTTTATTGAAAACAGAAAACGTTTTATCATTTTTTTAGTTCTTTTATTTATGTCCAACATTGCTCCAGCCATTGCCAAAGATGAGCATGTTCTACAATCTAATTAATAATTACATTAAAAGCATTAAACGCTTATTGGCTATTCCTTATTGTTAGTACAAAATTGTATTGACATAAATGTTTAAAATTCATATAATATGTACATACAATGAAACGACTTTTTTGTATTCAAAGTTCTGTGTAAACAGCTCCAATTAACTAATAATCAATATATGGTCAATTTTAAGAAAAACACCACAAAATGGACTCCACAAATTAAAATGGGTCTTTTTTTTGACACAATTTGTGACCCAAATCATAAATACTGCACATTGGACGGGACATAACTGCCTTTAATAATAATGATACTAAAATACTAATAATAAATATTATATTTGTAAATATTTATTTATAAACGGTCTTCCACAAACGAAAAACACCCAATAATCTGTTGGTACACATTTACTTATTTATATCTTTAAATAAATAGTTTAAGCTCCTTCTTATCAAAGTATTACAAGTAGATTGGACTTTACTGTATTAATACATTTTATATCGTATTACTATTATACGTATACAGACATTGCTTTAATAGGAAATGATGTACGAATTTATTTACTAAATTTATTTACTACTATAACTGTATTTCTCATACTTTACTATATTATTATTTACTATTGCTATATGTAATATGGATGTTTGTAAAGTGCCCAAAATGCAAATATTGCTAAAGAAAAATGGCAGAATATATTTGAGATTATTGACTTCATATGTTCTAAATGCAAAAATATTTTCTACCGAACTTCTCCGACCTTGTATCCATTGAATTTAGAAAATTAATACGAGATTTGCAATGGGAAATTTAAGCAACCGACAGAGGAAATGAAGGATTAAATAATTGAAATAAAAACTAATATATGCATTCCTGGAAATTGATACTGTTTATATGTAACCTGTACTGCGGTGCTCAAGCAACTAACTTTTGTATCGAATTGATATAATGCAGTTTTATTTTTATGAATGGGACTTTTATTAGTAATCAGATCTTCCCATATAGTAAATGATTCACAATTTTCAAGTGAAGATTGCACAAATGACATAATAGGTATATACTTAATATTATTAATTGTTTTTCATAGGAAATCGCTTGCAGACGCTGCACTATATTGTTTTGCCAATGCTATAATCAGCATTAGGTCACACACTTCTGTGTATTTTACTATATTACAACTTCCAATTTCCAAGTATTTACACAGAGCCTACAGCAGCAAACGTATTCGCAAAAGCTTATCATATAATTATTTACTTATGAGTATCGCAGTTCAGATAAAATGAAATGATTAGGAGGAATATTATTATTGTCAACAGGAAATATGGAGCAGGGGAACTTATCGGGTAAAAATAATTATGATCCTTAAAGAATCAGTATGTAATTCGGTATTACAGGAGAAATTTGGTTTAATATTACCTGTTCTAATAATAAATTCATGAATTTAATTTTTCCTGGCTTTAATATAATTTATGTAATTAATAATTTGGGACCGACGAAAATTATTCTACAGAAAAGATGCTCCGAGAGATAAACAGCCCTTTGAAGCCCTACATAATTATTGTTATAAATATTGTGAGCACACAATTTATTCAGAAAAATTACAAGTAAAAATGTTTTAAACAACTATTATTATTTAATTGATCATTGATCATAATGTATTCCAGGTCCTGGAAGTCTTGCTACTCTCCTTTCAAATATTCGTCCTCCAGACTCAAGTTTCAAATAATTACTTATTTGTTGATGCGGCGTTCCTTGGGATTACAGCTTTATTTCTGGTTCTATCTGTGTTTTGGCTTCGTGTTCTCCGGAAACAATTATTTTTTGCGAAGGTAACAATGAAATTAATAATTAATTTTTTTTAAATAAACAAATATTATTAATGTAAAATAAATTAAGTACAATTTGTCTTACAATTTTACTATAATTTTTAATTTAATTTGTGAAAACTATATTACTTGTTCCGCGCCAGTTTCGTGTCATCAAAGGGATTCAATCTGCTGTGATGATTTCAACTGGTGCAATCCTACTTTTGGTTTTGTTGCAAAGTTCGATGTCAGAAAATTGCTTCAGGGATTTCAACCTCGAAGGAACTGCGTGCAAGGATTTTGAAATTCGTGGAATTATTGCGGTATAGGATCGGAAAATTCATGATATTTTATATTCTAAATTAATTTATAAAAATAATAATAGTAGAATTAAATATAACAAATTTTACGGATAGGGGTTTTTAATTAAATTTCTCACATTTTCTGTATTTTAGCTACTGGCAATGCTGAACGGTTTCATCTATCTCGCTCGCCGGCCGATCCTTCCCGAATTCATTGTCGAAATCGAGCAGGACGACCTGCATTTCCATCGTCGGTTCCTTGGCGATGGCCAGGATTATCTGAAAGACTACAAGCGAAATTCCAGAGGATCCGTGATACTTGATCCGGAAGGACGGGGGTTGTACGCCAGCTTCCCACAATTGGATGATTACATTGTCAAAGTGGATGTGATCCCTGGGTTCTTGAACCCTCCGACGACCGAAACTGATGGGGCGAACCATCAGGAGAGTCATTATACAGAAGTGGGAGATATTTCTTTGGCTTCCGAAAGAAGCACGAACCGAGCTAGTTTCTATCTGAATCAGGAATATTTCCTACCAAACTTGCCCAAGAGGTCCTCGAAGACTGGTGCGGATGAGGATGACAATCGATACTCGACTCTTTCCAGAGACTTTGTCCGGATTTGAATTTCTATTAATTCCAATTAAATATCTCCTGAGAATAGTTTAGATATTATTACAGTAATTAGTAGCTTAAAAGTAGTTTTTCACCAATTTTTACAACGAGTTCGGTAGTCTATGCGTTCAGATCAGCTTGATATTTTACTATTTTAATTTAATTGTAAATTAAATACGTGTAAAATAATCTATTTTAAATCGTATCAGCAATATTTATGCCAAGTAAAACGACTAATTATTTTATACTTTCAACATATACATACATGTACTCTTGGTTTCAGTGCATTAAAATATTTTTTATTATTAGTAATGCGCTAGTTACTTTACAAGTTCAATTTGATCGAAGAATTTTAAATGTTTTACATAAACTTTAAGATTTCACGTCACAATTGGGATGTTTTCCAATACCATTACATTTAGCCTCTGATGACTTGAGTTGGAAAATGAAGATAAAATATGTAAACACAGTTTGTGTAATCTGAAAAAAAAATACAATCCTGGAAATAAATTAATAATTAAAATCGAGTTTACAACTAATTTTGAAATAAATCATTCATAAAATGCATGGGGAAAATATCAAAAACTTATTTTATCTGTACACGTCTTTGAAGAGAACTGTTAACTTACAGAAACCACAATTCGACGGTCAACATCCGCAAAGTTGAAGGCTGTCAACTTCCACAGAGATGATGATTTAATCATCCATTTCAGTGTTTTTTGCTCCTACAAAAATAATGGAAACTTAATTAAGAACTTTGATGTCATGCATCCACAATGGGACAATACAATTTTATTTTCATTCTTACAACTTTGCATAAATTAAAAATTGAAAATTAGGTTAAACAATAGTAATAATTACAAAATAAATAATAAGTACTGACGAATCAATTACAAAATAAAAAATTTAAAATCTGTGACACCTCGTGACTGCTGAGCATTCCTTGAATTGCCACCTGATTCTTCAAATCTTCACACCGAGATTGAACCTGGAAAAGATAAAATATTGGCATAAGTATAAAATTCACGAATCACCAAAAGTTTCATTTGAATTAAAGAATCAACATAAAATATGAGCTCACAGTATTTTTGATAAAACTTCCAAAAAATGCAAGGACAACTACCGCCGGAACATTTGCGAGTCCATTAATATAACCATTTGTTTCCAAAAAGCTCGGCACCATTTCCGGCAACGTCAGGAGCAGCGCTGTTCTTATTGTGATAATCGTGGCTTGGAAAATGATCGCCACGGAATAAATCCCGGCGACTTGGGAATAAATTTGGAAACAATCCAACAGCACGGCAAAATCTTTCTTGAAATCATCGATTGATGAAATTTCCATTATAGAAATATTCATTCCATTTCCCCCGTGGTCAAATTTATTGCTTCGTTGATGGAAGAAGGATTGCTGGAAGTGCCAAAAAAGTTGACCGTGCAAATGGATAAGAATGGAGCCCAAAATTAAAACAAAACCTAACGAAAAGGAAAATGATGACGGATAAGTGGTGTCCACCAGCGCAAAACAAATTCTCAAAGCGATTACATTGCTGGGATAAATCTTAAAATTCATGGTGTTCACGTCAAATTCTTTCAAAATATCGAGCTCGATGATTGCCTTCACTCCATTTATAATAACCAGGGACATTAGAATTACTGCAAGGATAATAAATCTGAACTTCGAAATCATTGATAACGGATTTTTCTGAATAATAATTATTTTCAACCCACGATCGTATTTCTTTATTAAATCTACCAGGCGATTAGAAATTTCAAGGAGCCGATTGGAATAAAATATCGAACTAAGGCGAATAACCATGTCAGAGGTTACGAAACCGACCAGAACGATGAAATAATTTATTAGGTCGGATAAAAACCAAGCATTTGCAACTGAGGATGCTGGATTATTGGTGAGTTGATCCACTTGACATGAGATCTGCGATATCGGGAGCAGTATTTGAATTGTTTTGAAAATAATCGATTTGTATCGGCCCCGCCATATTCCAGATGACTTGAATTGTCTTGGGAAACAAAAGGAGCAACTGCCATAGAATTGAATGAATTTGAGCCATGCATACATGTTAAAGTAATTAAAAATACATAAAGTTAATTAAAAAAAACACTCTAATGAAATAAAACAATTCAATTTAATTATTTCCTTGTAACACTGATAAATTATTGTCATAAATTGCTTAAATTTGTATAGTAACGCTGAAGTTTTTTGCTATGAAAAATTTCGTGACACGAAAATGTGTCAATCGAATGCTTTTAACAAAAAATACACAAATTTTAGTGATATTGTGCTTTTCACGTGAGTAAACAAATTATATTCCCATTACATTTTGCGGTCCTTGAGTTGCAGAATGAAAGTGACCATTAGTTAATTCAAATTTTGTCCTGAAAATTGATGTTGTTAGCCTGTAGTGGTTAATTTGCTTGTCTAAACTTTTATACTGTAAAAATGTGTATATAATTTTGCCTTTATAATAAAAGTAACGACGAAAAGTCAGCTAAACTAGCAGCGTGTGCGTTTTGATCAAATTACTGAGAACTACGCTTCCGTTATTAATAGTAAAATTGAGGAAATGTACATATTTTTTGTATGTGTTGTCATGTCATTAGCAATGAAAATTCCCCATTCTTGAATACCTTTGGGGAACGTCTACATATTACGTCAGCAACTTCCGGCGAAATGTTTGAGGGACCCACCCCCCATGTCAGCTCCTTAAGCATTGCTCTTATGGCTATCTTTAACATGGGGCGTCAGCAGGCCCTTGAGGGACCCATGGACCCTTTCGCTGACGTAATATGTAGACGCTCCCTAAGATGGTGGGTGTACCGTAAACAGCCTGAATAAAATATTGATAAAAATAATGTTACTTTTGTCGTACATATTATTTCCCTACTCTATAGTTGCTCAGTGAAAGAGCAATACTGCAACTATATATACTCCAGTTTTTACAAGCTTTTTAACCATTTAATTTGATGACTTTGTAAACACGACCGCTATCACCTATAAAATGGAATCAAATACTTATTCGAACACCGAGGTTTGCTATTGCAGCTCTTTTTCTTATTCCGACATCGACGATAACACTTCCTCTCTTTCTCCCTCTCCATATCTCACACACTTAATATCTCTACACCAACAGCTTTACATACATATTTACAAGTATCCTGCTCAAACTTGTAATTATTCCGTTCAAGATATAATAAACTTCTGAGTCAGGTTTGTCGCTCTTTACCTGCCTCCCTGCTTGACACTTGGGTATCTGATAGCTACATCAAAGTGCTCATATGTGTTTGTCAAACGGTGCCGCGAGGTTATTAAAATTATCTCTAACTTCATAAAGCTTGGGAACCCTATATTGAACAAATGCTTACCACCGTTATTTTCAAACTACTTTAACGCTCGCATATGTTAAAATTTTATCCGTCATTGAATAAGGTAAAATCTCTCCATAGATTCTGTAAAAAAATTTCTGCTATCCATCCATTAAATAATATAAATATAGAAAATAATTAATTAAAATCTGTGATGTCATTAACCTATCGGGAGAGTTAGTAACAGCGAAATAGTATCCGGGAACAATCAACAAGGCAGTAACAAATGCAGGATTCGTAAATTATGAGATTTTTCTGCCTTTTTGCTCCCCTACATATAGCAACAATAATATCCTATAATGGGTCAGTAGCAAAAATTGTGAAAAAATGTACTACATACCCCATTATAGCGGGGATTTTACCAAACGTTTGCGAAGCAGACGAAATTAATTTTGCGAAATGTTTTAGGAACGTTACGGAATCACGGACTCAAACGCACACATACATCTATACTTATCCATCTAGTCGCGGTGGAAACTCAATGAAAGGGAATTTCATGAATAACTGAATCTTGGTAAACATGGGTGGCGACGGACTCATATTAATTGAGTACTTGACAACCAACAACTTCAAGTCGATTACAGCTGCAAGTCAATCGTAGCTTTTACTTTTTTTTTCTGGATGTTTCTAATAGCTTGAATAACGCAAGTTTTAATTTGTTTCCATGATTAACACACAACCACTACTGTTGACGACAACTACCTTATACACAGTACAGTATTCATGCACCACAAACTAATTATACTCACATACAGCATGGATAAGAGTAGAACTTCTGTAGCTTTTTCTATATCGCGTTTTCAGCTACTTCCACATATATGTATACCAGTTGTTTTCCCTTCCAATCCAACCGAACCATTATATGACTCTGCATTCATCTGGTTTCCGAGAACGTGACTCGATATTACACCTTCAACATGAAATTGCTCACTGCTGTATGCTCTCAAAAGCGGCCGTGTCCCTTGCTCCCTGCCTCCGCTCAATGTGTGTGACTAACGAATTATTGCAGAATCACTCATTAAGCACAACTCGTCGGGATATTCATTGAGTCACACTGCTAAATGGCATAAACTATACACTGCATTGACTATGTCTGCACACTGCATTTAGTAACGTCTACATATCTATAGATACACTGAAATTATACGGAACCTTTTGAGTACACATTTAATGTACACATACAATCACACACTAGGCAATGCTTGTTTTAATCACGTCAATACACAAAGCACATATAAATACAGTCGTTGGGTAATATCATCATCCTCGTTGTAATTGCTAATGACATCAACTCTCGATTCACGGTTAACACTTGACTATCAACTATCACATAGGGATAGCAGTGGCTATAAATTAACTCAAGAACCGACCGCCGATGAACCAAATTATAAGTATTCTAAGCGCAGAAGCCTACTTTTGAGAAGGTTACGCATAATTAACTATTGTTAATTTAAATACTTGTTTAATTAAATTCAAAAATCCTTATTTTTTATTAACTTTTTTGTACTCAATTTCTGGTTCATACTCTATAGCAAGTAAACTAAATTTAATCCAAACATCCAGCAAAGTAACAAGCATGCATGAAAACCATGAAATCAATTACAACACTGTCAACTGTGGATAACAACGACAGGAAAGCGTTACACGTACCTTGAACGGGCAATTCAGAATAACTGTTTTCTCAAACACAATCTAAACACCGTTCCTCCTCATGGCTTTCGGTGAAAATTGATCTGGATAACTCGACCCTTGACTATAAGTTGCACGACACCCAACAACAGTTTTTAACTATAGTGAACGAGCATACCAGGCGGTACAGGACTGTTAGCCGAAGAGATAAACTGACCATGTGTTTTGACTGTGGGACACTATATACAGTCCGCGTAGGAAACAAGTTATTATAACTGGGAAAGTATAGTGTGAGTCGAGACGAACAAACCTGAAACGTCAATTATGCATGACAGAACGAGACGGTGATTATGTGCATTCCGCCGACATCACTTATTGAAGTAAACACGCGTTGTACTTAATTAGCGTATACAAATATATATATATATATACCTCCTCACGAACTCGAACGAATGAACACGGAGGTCTGAAAATTACCAAAACACATGTGGTTCACAGTATTTATACATGACGAACTGCACAGGTAAGACAAAAAGAAACCACCGATAAACTTTTTTTCTCGAAGGAGTAGAAGGAAAGATTAGAATAGCACACTATTATTTACTGACAAGTAATAACAACCGTGCTCGGATGCAGAACCACTACATAAGAATGGAACGTGTTCTGTCAGCTGTCTCTCGCGGACCTAAATTACGCACTTGAGTGATCTGCCAATCCGGGATCATTTACCGTCTGTGTGAATGTTCGCCGTTCCAGATTCTGTGTAGAATCGTTGGTCCCCGAGAAGACGTTTCCCCGAATCCTCATAAAGAGACAAACTCGATCCCGATTGGAACTGAAACGTGGTTGCTGAAGAGTTTCTCGGAAAACGTTTCAGTGTGCGTATTTGTGTGCGAGCCCAAGTATTTCATACGTAGCTTGTAGTCAAAACCCAACTGAATAGTGAAGGGAGAGAGACACAAGGCAGAGTGCACGTAGACGAGTGAGCGGATACCGGCGAGGGCGGCGGGAAGGGGACGACCAACCGTACACTCACAGCCAAACTCACTGCAAGCTTTGTGTCTTCTATGCATATAAACTCAGTATGCTCCTATATGGGTAATGTTGCAACACAGAAATGATACTATGTGATATTCTATACATATGGATCCGATCCTTCGGTGGATCATCTCATCATACAAATCTTCTTCTTTCTCGTAAGTCATCATAGTTATTTGAGAATCGCTTCCCGTATGTCCTTTACTCATATGTGGACATATTAGACTTTGTTCGCTCGTCTTACCAAACCCATACCTTTATACAATGGTTGGTCAATAATCTGGACGATCGGCGTGGACCGAAGAAGAAATGGCAAGAGTATCTCAAATAGTTCCAGTAGTATATACTTATCTACATGTCCTCACTCTTCTATCCCTTTTCTTTCTATTTGGTTTATATCTCCCCATTACACATTGCTTACGGAACTGCTAAGAGTCGAGAACTATCAACCCAACGTCTATATAAAACTAATGCCATAAGAAAGGAGAGTAAGGATCAGTACTGGAAAGTGATTCCCTGGATCCCGTCATTCTTTGAATACAATAAGCACATGTCACTTCTCATCCCACCAACAGACATTCTACACTTTCTCAGCGATACCTTCGGCATGACAACAAACGTACACTTACATAGTTTCTATATCAATCTCTCTATATCCTCCGTTACTCCAACAGAGGCCAACGCAATGCCAAAGAATTGGAAGAATAAAGAAATGTTGGAGACCAAGTTGACACTAGCACGATGAAATAAATGTACATAGGTATGTGATAAGCACTCACCCTTTGACTATATCTTTTATATGACACACGTAGAAAATACGAGAAATAAACTATCGATGACTTGACCATATTGTTCATGTAGTCTCAATATCCTCTTTAATTTAATAGTTTTATAGTTAATAGCATATAGTTTTATCTTACAGACCTCTGGGGGTTAGCCCTCAAGAACGGCGTGTTTATGAACAGTGCAACCACTTCTGCATCAGTGTATCAAGGAAAGGACTGAATTAGGGTCCACTTGCCCGTTGAAACACACTTTCGATTATGGATTTCAAGACGAATGGTATTAGTCCAAATAACTTTCTAATACTTTCAGACCACTTGTGAAAATGATGGTTTGTATGAATACAGTGACAAAAGATGTATAAATATGTATTAGCAGAGGTTAGAATAGAACTTCATCTTTAGCTAGTTTCAGAACATCAAATCATGGGGAGTTGGCTTCATCCTCCCACGAGTTGTATCTTTGCTGGAGTAGACATTGTAATTTTCTACAGATATGGTATATGTATCTTGTGTAAGAGTATTCTGTTTTGTAGCAATGCCCCTGCCTCTCGTTCATCCTCTTAACTCTACTTTGAACACTCAATGATCGAGTTATTGACTCTGAAAGTTTAAGTAAAGTTACCACACCAAATTGACTGAACCTTGTAGTGACTCAAGTGATCCAACACTAAACTTGCCCACCCCTTCAAGAAAACAATACTTCCCATAGGGAAAAAGTCCTTTCTCATTTCATGATTCCACTTAAATCCCTCTCAAGGCTCTTTTTAGGATCGGCTGGAGGGAAGTGGAATCTGTTGGAAAGATCCGAAGAGAATAAGTCACGCGTCAGCTGTGCTCTGTTGTACAACAAACTTGAGTATATGAGTATACACTAGTGCATGATTGTAATATAGTACAGTGGATGGTGTAGACGGCGAGAGCCGGAGAGTTGGTCGTTTGCTAACAACAACCTAATATCTATAGTTATTCCCCAGATACGCTCACACACTCTTTTACAAACGTGATTCTCTAGGAAAGTTAAATAGAGAGGTCTCACAAAACATGATAGGAGTCTTCCGCATATATATCTACACTTTCCATAGCGGGAAGAGACTTAAGCAAGAACCAGGCAGTGTTGAAACATCTCGAAAAATCTCTTGGAATAACAACACGACACAAGCATTGACCTGGCACGAAATTCAATGCGGCTAGCCAGCAAGCCAGTCTAATTGAAAGGGATAAAAAAGGAGGCGAACGACAGGAAAGGATAGCCTGGTTTTCTCTTCATCTCCTACTGCAGCAACTCCAATTCTTTATACTACACCACTACAATGCACATTATTATGGGATTTACGGCGCATTGATCCATCGCTCAGAGTTGAGTCAATAATGGCTAACTCCCGTAACTCCCGTCATGTCCTACAGTCATTATGTCATTAGTGGAATCCAACTCTGCTTGTTCCAGCTCTAATCATTATCTCCAGCAATAACCTGGACACTTTCCATTAGGATTGTGTTTCTGCTACTCAAATAGCACTCTCGTATTCGATCAGCTATCCAAGGCAACAACATCCGTGTAAATAACCAAAGAATCTCAAAGAAATTAGTTATTGCTCAAGCTCTGACATTTGTACATAGTGCAAGAAGGAAGCCTGACTGTTAATTTAGTTCATGTTTATGAAAAATCTGCCGATTCAGCAATGTTCCTACACATCCTACCCTAAGTTTGTACGAACAATAATATGACCCAGATTTTGCACACAGTAACTTAACTTGATTACTTCGAAAAGCTAGTGATATCAGGCTAGTTGTTTGTCTTTTAGGATATATTCACAAAATCTGATTTTTTAAACTAATTAAAAATAATGTATTACATAGGCAACTTTCTTATCTGTTGTACGTGCTTATACACAATAAGATGCAAAATGTTCCCAACCCAATATATGTCTCAGAGTCCTGATCATTTTACAAACAGAGAAATGATGAACAGGAGCGGAAAACAATGACGATAGGCAAGCAGATAGATCCTAGAGCGAAGGTAGTGCATGTATACCGATACGTGAAACATGAGCAGGTCACATTACTCCCTTAGCATACATGCACATTTTATGGGTATACCGAATACAAACAAGGAAGAAAGAAATAATTGGCCGGCGGGGCTATAGATTAGAATCCCATAAAGAAAGACTTAGTTTGCAAGCACCCGGTATGCTGGACTTTCGATTCAGTAAATATTCCATGACAATAGTTTTATGTATACACATAATTTAAATGAGCAATATACGTGAAGGAAAACTGCTGACTTGCTTTCGTTCACATGATTAGGTGCTATTGAGAGAAATAGCGAGAGAGAGAGGAAAAGCTACAACCAAATGATTCAACGGCGACTAAAGAATATAATGGAATTTCATTCCGTGGAAACAACTATCAACTTACAATTCCATATATTAACTTAAAGAGGACATACATTTTAAACGTCAAAATGCTGAGATAAAAACGATCTCCTATTGAGTTTGCAGTTTTTCCTCTCATTTGAGTTAACCCCAACATCATCCCATTGCACGGAACTTCTATCTGTGCCAACTTATGTACATATTGTAGTCTTTCAGAACCAGTTCCTTTCTCACTTACCTGTTTCAGAAAAGATAGAGAGAGTGACAAAGAGAATGAAAAGAAAAAAGTGCGGGCTAACCTCTCCTGATGGCGGACTTTCTTCGAATATTCATCACTACAACGGCTGGAAAGTTAGAGGAGAACTAGCTGAGTTGACATCGACAAGGCCGACAATGAGTGGAAAACTTTTATCTAATACCTACTGGGGTGAAGAGAAAGAATTTCTGGGAGAATCTTCTCTTTTAAACAATGAACATTTGTGAGGAATGTCAGAACTCTGGGATGAAACTATCAACAGCACATGGATAAATTACACTCACACAGTCAGATACATATACTTGCCGTTGTGATGATGGCAAGGAGTCAAGTTTGATGCCGCGTTGTTTTAATGAGAACTTCGTCGGGCTTCTGTATGTTTTCATTCCTCGAAGTCTTCGTCTTCTTCCATCGTCTTTCGAATACTATCTCTTTCCGTGCTCCAAGTAACTGCTACCAAACCAACGTGCATGGGAAAGAGTGCTGTAAGGAACGAGAGAAAGAGCTTAATTGGTAGACAGGAGAAGACAAGGAGATAGAGAGGAGAGAGAGAGAGAGCACTAATCTTCCTGGGTGCTCACAGGTTGGTCCTATTTTCTAACTCATCTCCAGTGCCTTTCTTATTCTTCTACTTATTGCTTCTTCTTCTCAACAGTATATATACGTATAGAAAAGACATCTATATACCACTGTCTATGCTACTAAGTCACAAACTTATTTTCAGACTTGATTTGGCAGACGCGCAATATAACAATCTCGTAATGACTTTGCCTCGCCTTCTCTTTCTTCTTTCCCCCATGCTTAACTTGGCAGAAATTTCAGACTCAACTTTGGGATCACACTCCTTATTACTTGGCAATCCTATAGTGTACATTTATTGAGCGACGGCAATCACACACACTAAAACTCCATCTTCATCCATTTCGGCTTTTATCGCCGTCATATATTATGACCTTTTTCTCATCCTATTCCAATACTTCTACTATACATTGTTTCTTTTTTCACTGGTGCTTATCAACCTGTAACACAATCTACTAACAGACTACTGAGTTCAAAAATTTATGCCTCTTCTTCGCCCTCATACCTCTATATACATTTACCAGTATCACTTTTAAAGCTTTGTACTCCACTTCCGAACTTCTCCGCTACAAGCTACTAAAATTGCTGAAAATTACTTTCTTGTACGTATCAATATATTTCCTTGCGCTCCTCTCAGCTTTCATTCCCTCACCACAAGCACATAAGTTCTTATTGCAAGAACTTGAAAGACAGGGTTTACATTGGTGTAGTAAATCCAATTTCTACAAGATGAATGCGGCATGATGAAATCTTTCAACATACATTTTTAGGCTTGTTTCACAATGAATCTTTATGATTTGTAACTTATTTCAAAACTTCCTCTCTCATTATAACTTTCCTCTCTTTACCTGTCTTCAATTCCCAGCTTTTCAAACTGAGCAAAAACTATTGCTTTTAAACTATGCTCTTACATATTGTTACAGTAATAGTTTATTACTGTAACAACAATTAAATCGAGTTCTTATCATGTAGGCTCGCTAGATCTACTCCATGAAATTAAAAAAAATTGGAATTAACTAGAAAATAGGTAACCGTAAAAAATGAATAATATGTTATCTAGGTAACGAGTTTAGTTCACATTTAATTCGCAAGAGCTTAATGCAAGTTGAATTATTGCGAAAACATATCAACATGGGACACATATATCGATATGTGACATCGATATATGATATTGATATATGGAAACACAGCTTACAATCATTATACCCGTCCGCAGAGTTCTGATTTCAGTTTGCCGACACAAAATATAAGATATATTCATTTATAGTAGTGTATAAGCCAGGACTCACAAACAGTATTATACATATCAAGAACGTAAGACGACGATAACACAGAACCAGTGTGTTTAAGTCAGGAAGCAATGCTGCAGTATTGTGCAAAGGAGAATGGAGTAATAACAATAACATCAAGATAATGACTCTCCTTCACACATTTCCTCCATTTGTTTCTACCATTGGGATCACTCATTTAAGAGCATGTAAACGATTACCAGGAAATCAGATCACCACACAGTAGGCAGGCACTGCATGTTTACACAGAGAATGTTTCATGTTTCAAAGCGCTAGGCCGAAGTAGTACCAGAGGAAATTATAGCTCTATTCAATTAGCGTATGCTCAATGTAACGACCAATTTTAAATAATACCACACATTTATTTCACTATCCCAGCAAAAAAGACTGAATCGGAATCAATTAAATATACATATGCTAGAAACCTTGGGAGGATTACTCACTGGAAGTTATTTACACGAGGTTGGTTCACTATATGCCGAATGAGGATTACTAAATGCCTACTAATGCGAGAATTGTTTACTAGGTGAAGGGATTTCTTAGATTCTTAATGAGAATTTCAAATTTCACTCCGAATTAAACCAACGGGTACAAGCAAATAAATATTTTGAAAAATAAACCATTTTCAAATATCTTTAGAGCAATCAGAATCTTCACCAATACTCTTGTCAATATTGGTCAAGCTCTGTTCAACTGAAGAAGCTTAGCTAAAGTGGCGTTGACATCTAATGATGTAATGACATTAATTAAATATGTAGCAACATTATTCCAATGATCTGTACAAAACAACGCACGCTGTGTTGTTGTTATTGGACTTTTGAGGTCACATAACAGAGGCCTATCAAGTTCAACTATGTAACTATGTGCATACCTCATTCGAATTCATGATTAGAAGATGATATGATATATACATATATATACTATATATACCTATATGTATTTATACAGTGTTAAGAAAAAACGTATACTCACCAACTGGGGGAGAAGAGACGGCACGAGAGGAGAAACAAAGAGATGATATACTTGAGTCAAATGACGACGTGGAAGCTCAAGCTAGGAAATTCTTTTTCACCTGAAAGTTTAGTCTGGTGATAGATAAGGCATTGCACTGGCTACACTATAACATATGTGCATACCTGTTTAAAACTTCGCAAGGTTAAAATATATGGCCCATATATAAATGGTAAGGCTGTATTTAATGTATGCTAGAGATGCATATGCTTATAGATCAAGTCTAAATACTATGTACAGTAATTTATGGTAAAAAGGTTATGGAAAAGCGGGAACGAGGTAGAACTCAGAAGACAACCAACGTCTACCAGTGCTTATTCATCAAGGTTTGACGCACCACTAGCACATTGTCTTCTATGGTTTTACTCAAAAGGCTATCCGGCTCGAGTGTTTACAACGTCACAATGAATGTTGACTTGACTTCTGGATTACCTATATGTGTATATAGAGTATATAGCTTGACATAGTACTGCAATACGACTTTGACACACTACAGTATCATAGCTTCGTTTAAGTATTGTACAAGCATTGAAACTGTATACGGGACAGCGGAGATCAGAGAAAGGAAGAGACGTAAAGCTTTCATGTCTTCTATGTACATGATGAGCAATGATAAGAACAAATAGAGAAAGAGAGAATGAAGGACGTAGAGTAACTAAGGCATGCATGAGTTTGTATATACACATGAAGGCATACGACACCGAAGTACTTCGCAGTGTTTAAAGCACTACCTCGGTTCGTTGAAACCCTGTTCAGTCACTGTCTATACGGTGATCTGGAGAAATTATTTGGGTTGCAAGTCTGGTGTGACTAATACAAATACAATGAGTGCTTTCAGAAAATGATGCCCTACCCTACTGAGCAATTAACCAGTGCGCACGTATCCTTATATTTCAAACATAACAAACATAGCTTAAACCATTTCATCCTCCCCTCCTTCAGCATACAGAAGCCTCTCTACAATCCCGTACACTTAATACCATTCAGCACTTATTAAACTCTTCGTATACGTATATAAGATTTCGGTGCTGGCACAATTGATATGAGATTTCGGTGCTAACATACTTCATCAGAGCTCACATACATTCAGTGTGTCGGCGATGCTTAAGCATTGTGCGGTTAAACTTCCAATATTTAAGCATTCGGTAGTTACACACTTCATAAGATTTCGAAGCTTACACACTTCATATATAAGATTGTTGTGCGTATGCACTAATGTACAAAGCATGGGAACAAGGTTTTGGTAATTTCATATTACACACGGGTATGACAGTGTGTGTATACTCAATACTTCACCATTCTGTTCTGGTACGTTTTATATTAGACATTCAGGGCACTCAATACTTAAGCATTTGCCGCTTAAATACTTACACACTCAACGCCTATGCATTTTGATACGTTCGTCCTTAAATGTCTCCCTTCACGGGGTTTAAGAACTGAGAAGCTCGGTTCTGTGCATAACCATTACTTACGCTCCCTGTAAATAGATAAAGACGAGAAGAGCAAGTCAAACGAAGAACCTGCATCCAGCTTGTTGGATAGTATACAAACGTTACCTTTTTTCCTTCGCAGTTTCCTGGCTTCACTTTTAACCACTCATAGATATACATACATGCATTTTACTTACAAACCTCGCTTTCCATGATTATTACATCTATTCTCTCCTTACTTCCAGCTTCTAGTCTCTCCTCACTCGCGTTGGTATTATTACGTGTCTTGTTGATTAAGCTGATAGTAGCTCTTCCTTTCCTAGCTCAGCCTCATATGGAGTCGATGTAAAGATACTTACATAGCAATAAAAATTCATCCACTTACATGGGATCTGGCACAGTCACTCAGTAACCGCTCATTTGTTCCGTGAAGTCACTGCGAGCTTGTTACCCCTGGTCTCATGCCATTTACTTGACTTTATGTATTTATACGTGGTAGTAACAACAGAGCTGAAATGCATCCAGCCACCACATTTATGCACGTCGGTGTTTTCTGTTTATTGAAGACTTTCGGGAATAGAGACTTGATATGCACTAGGAACACACTCCGATGTTACATGGAAGCATGAACCTAGGTTCGTAAATGCCATGCAGCAGAAACTTCCATTGATATACTTATAAGTGTACACATACAAATGATGCAGACCCATATACACTCAGCCATTCGCTTGTAAACTAAACTAATGGCATGAAGCAAATACTGGTTGTCAGTTGGTCCTTGTAAATACAGATATCCTACACGTTCGTAAAGCTAAGAATAAAAGCAGAGAAAATGGTACAGAAGTTTAAATCTGTTTCTGTAAGTATTAACTATGCATGTCAAAATGTGAACGTTATACTATATGTGGCATGTTTAGATGTAGAGTATATAGACGGAAGGAGAATCAGGCAAGGACGAGAGTAAGACTCGGGTAGGTCGCTACAAAGATTACACACACAACTGAATTTGCCCTTCTCGTTTAATAAACAGCTTTTATGCTCCCTCCAACGTGACTAGGTATCTTGAACGCCTTCTGCTCAACTTAACTCCATTTACGTACATTATCCTTCGCGCTTTTTCAGCATCCAATCCTTGAGTACCTATTATATTCCCCAGCCTATGTACACAGCCGCTAGTTTCCAATCTCTTCTCCACATCATCCTCAACATTTTCATATTTTTCTTGTCATGCAGCGGAACAGCCCTACCACCACTCCGTTTTACACTCTTTAGTCTTAAAAGTGTCCCACTACTGCCGATTCTGTAAACACCATCGCCCTATGCATGATTAGCCTTCTTCCGACAGCAATTAGATTCTTTCGTTTCCCCTCTCAGGATTGCTTTTTCCTACCCGTCATCACAATACTATGGAGCAATTTAATGTATATGGGCACGCCATTTCACCAAATGTTTTTCGAATCCTCCAGACTAATCGTGCAAGCATGTCGCTGTCAGGCAACCTACTGTGTCATGCATATACGCCGTTTCCGTACAATATCACTTAAAGACTTTACAGCATCTCTATACAGTTTTTCGAGTTCCTCCTAACGCTCAAATCCCGGCTTTGTTACCATAGAGTTAGCACACATTACTCTTTAAGAAATGTTTGTCTTTTTATTTTACTTTTGTAGTTCCATACAACATACATAACTCTATACGCATAGATTTTTAAGTAGCTACATGAAAGTGAAATATACTGAATTAAAAATTAGGGCTCAAATAGTAATACCTACATAAGGATCGTTATAATAAGGATGATTTTCAACAAGCAATAAAATAATGGTTGCCGGTAGCGGCAATAAACAAACTTATTACGATGTTAGAACCAACAATCGTTTACTCCGTTAGCTTTGCTGCATCCATATGTAACAATAACATTGTATACATGTAAATAACGAGATAGCTGTATAAGATATCATCAGTACCTCTCAATATTATTTAGATTTCACATAATACTAAAAGTAAATTACTTGATTACACAATAAATTGAAAACAATAACACTCGTAAATACTCGCAATCAGTATAACTTTTCATTATGACGATTTTCTTGAGTCACTAAGCACAATTGTTCGGTCATGCCTATAAAATATAGGAGCAAATTGTAGTCATTAATGTTGGATAAACAATGTGTAGAAAAAACAATACAAAAACTACAATACATTTATACAAAATACAATACAATGTACAATACAAATACATAACATAAAGACTTAAAGTTTTCAATGGCCTATTGTAATTCTCCGAACGACAATTTTGTGACAGTGTTAAGATTATAATAATAGTAAAATTCAGAAGCATGTAAAAATTAATTTGTGTAACTAGAAACTGGTTAAACATTGCATATTGGCGGTAGATACTTGATAATATTAAAATGCAAATCTGCAGTCTGCACGTGATATAGAGAAGTATTTCGAGGAAGTAAATAAAGAACCTGTGAGCTCAGGCTATAGTAAAACATTGAATAAAGTTGATGGTATTATCTAATAATGAAGCCCTTCAAAGGCAGCAGTGCGGAGGAGATAGTATAGCTTAAGTTTGCTAATGAAGATGATGGAGAGCATCTGATGCTTAGAAACTTTATTGAGAGTATGTAGTATAAACAGCAGCTTATGCAATTCATTTTAACACACATACCGAAGGCACTCAAGTTTTCGACGTTAATCATCATCGCTGCAGACATAACTATAGAGGCGAAATAAAAAGGGATGCGTCGCGAGGTCAATTAGGAAAAAGAAAAGATAGAACGTTGGCTTCTGCAGAAATGGTTTTAGCGACAAACAATCAACATTAGCTACATGCAGACTCAACCAGACTATAATTTCCACTTCGGTTCAGAATCTTTCACTATTTAATGTAACCCGAATAAAAATACTCTTACAAAATAAAACGTGGATACTTTTGCATGAAGGATGGAGTAATGGCTCTAAATATAAAAGGTAAAGCTACTGCTTTAAATAGAAAGGATACAACTCGGTATGTTTTCTTATGCAAGGAGCCACAAAGATTATTTCCCTAATCGTCAGCACATAGCTGCATATATGAGTTCACTTGTAAACTGGAAAGAGTGAAGCTGTTACATATATGTTATCTCATGTGTAGTGGTTCGTATCCCGATGAGAAACCTTAGTATTTGTGACACTGCAATTAGCGCATGGAGGAAAGATTGTGAATAATTGATTGCTTTTTGTGAATATCAACTTTTTGAAAGGGTTTTTCATCCCTTCAGCAGTACGGGATGAGAGAAACGGGAGATTGACTGCATCTCTGAATAAGATGAGTTTTTACCCCAATTGGGAATCCATTTGCTATTCAGACGTCCATACACTTCAGATTTCATATACCCACTTTATATGTCAAATGTGGATGGCATCCGATATACACGTTCAGAGCAGATAATTGTACAACTATACCATACATAATTGAACATTTACTCTCATGTCGTATGCTCTCGTTCCTGGGACTCCCATTGAAATGACAGCTATGAAGTTCTGTATTAGGTAATTATTTACTACTGCCAACTGGAAAATGGAAGCACTTGGCGTTGTTAAGGGAAACCAGTCATAAGCGCCTTCGGAAGTAGTAGCACAATTGTTAGTACCAATTTCGGGAACAAGAGTAACATCGCATTTATTAGCATTGAGTAGTAATTGTTTATGCATATATAGGCTACAAATTTCCCTATACGCCTGGTTAAGAGGTTCCGGTAGAAAATTCCGTGTTATATGAAGCTTAAAGTAATACTAGGGTCTACTATACAAATACATGAAGTTTTTGCATTATTGTAAGCCGGCGCGAGAACAAGAAACGAGCTTGATAGAAATGAAGTACTAGCCGATATAATGTTGAGAGGAGCCTTCTGTCTGTTGGCCGTATAAACTCATTAATATATCTATATGTGCAACATGTGTATTCACGAGAGATAGGAAGGGACATTGAATAGTTTTACGAGAGGACCAAGTCAACTGAGGGGATTTCTTTTGGGGCTGCTATTAATTTGGAAGCGAAGGGGAAAAGGCCAATTGAAGCCGTTTGAAGCGATTTGGAGCACGTTGTACTGATCAGATTGCTACTGAGCTCTCCGCTCTTTATACCCCAACTTTCCTTTAGCTACATAGCTTCAAATTAATCTTCCATGAAGGAAAGAAACGTGTTCTATCTTACTCAACCAGCTCAATGCACAAAAAAACGTTGGGATGAGCACCGAGTAAATTGCTTCCTTTTGTTAAACGCTAACCTTCTCTCCGAGTCTATCCTACTTATTCCCTTACCCCATACCTGCTGCCTTCCCTATTGTACTTAAAGTCTTGGAAACAGTCTCTTTATCCATTTTTAATTCCTTTGCTAAAATTATACAGCCCTGAGTCTGTCTTCCTCTCTCTCTCTCTCTCACTTACTATCTTTTGCTCTCTGGCTTCATTGATTTTAGTAGCCCGTGGCAACTCGCCGAAAACTCGGTTACTGTTTGAATTACTCACTCCTATAATATTCTCAACTCTATCCTTCCCATATACTTTATACAATTCTCTATACGATTCCACGTCCACTATAGTGGATCATCCCTACATTGGTACTTTCTTATATAACCCCTGGCATTATACTTAACATTAGGGCTTATCCTTCAACCTATTTCGTCGTCCTATAGTCCGGAGTTATACATGCATGGTTACTGCTATCTACAGGGCGTATAGGAAATTTATTGTTTCACTTATCACGTGCCGGAGTATTTACAAGCAATTACTGCACCCTTGTCCTTTCTTCATATATGTATTTATACAATCCTCAAGCCAATTAGAGAACCTGGCCTATGTTCCCCTTTCGCCGTAAAAACTCTTCCTGAAACATACAAATATATGGCAGTTTTATGCTTCCGAGGGCAAACATTAATATTCCTGGGTTTTCAGCTTCTCTACAGACGCAATTCAGACATCTCTATTATAAAATAATTCCCGTACACTGCTCCCTTCACTCAACACCGATCAATTCTAATTACCAAGGTGTAGACATGTCTAATATAGTGTCAGTAGAGAGAACATTATATACTTTACTTCAAGCAATTAACGATTGCATGTAAGAATTTAGTGTGCGTTTCAAATTTGCATGACCATTAACTTCGTTGGTAGGATAGGGGCTGATAAATAACTGCTTACGCTGCAACGATCTACATCAAAACCAACATTGTTGGTACGCACTTGAATAATGGTTTTTATAAACATTTTCAGGATACGTCAGAGGATTAACGAAAAATTAATTACTGAGATTTTCTATTGCTTTGGGGGGCCAAGGACACGACCATTGATAAAGGTCAGCAATGGGGGTCAAGTAAATTGTTAATAACAACAGATTTACTGACTTATCTCTTATCAGTGGCAAAAGTTACAACACGAGATTAAGTCCAGTCAGCTACCTATACGTATTACCATTTTATTATTATTGTAGGGGATTTTCCTCGTTCCACGTAAATTTAGATTAGGAAAAAATCATGATTGCAATTGTCTAAATACAAAGTAGGGTAGTATTGAAAAGATTGTCATAAAAACCCATACCATTCATAGTTTCCCGTGTGGTCTAGTGGCTAGGATACCTGGCTCTCACCCAGGAGGCCCGGGTTCGATTCCCGGCACGGGAAAAAGTTTTGAATTTTTTAGGAAATAATAGAATTTGAATCAAATTTTACATACTTGCATTAAAATACCATTCAGAACCTAAATGCATATAACAAGTCTTGTATTATAATAAGATAGCAAAACCTAATCAATAGGAAGTTAAACTCTAATACAATGAAACAATACAAATGGTGCAATACAATGGGTGAAAATAGCATGTTTAAAAATTCGTCAATTTTGAGTGTACCTGCATGATGTGGACAACGAGGTGGATAATGTTAGACAGACATTGACACCCTGGAGATTTGAGATGCATGTAAGTATACCGAGGAAGGAAGATAGCTTACATCAGCAAGGGTGACAAAAGAGCATGAGCATCTTCTCACAATCAGTCGACATCCTGTGCTCTCTTTACGAGTATTGAGAACGAAACAAAAAGTAGAAAAGGGACGAGGAAACAAGGAGAAAAGATAGCACCAACGATTCGAATCGTTTTACCATCCCCACCAAGCCTTGTGCAACGTAATGTAATTTAAGGAGATGGGACTCGTTCACCAGCAGAAGAGAGTCAAATCAAGTAATAAAGTCGTGGAAGTAGTTCTTTTATAACGAAATGAGCCCAGGGCAACAGTTACTTAGTCACATCTCTCATGAATCATTTCCTTGATATCTCCACTCTTTTATATCATTTGGCTCTAAATTTCCAAAGGTGTTGTCTACAAAATCTGAGACAGGACATTAGTCGATCAAAACACAGTTGTGTAAATACTCCATCTTTATGGCAATTCTGTTCCTATACATACATAAGCTTTAAATGCTTCTATTAACGACGTCAAGATTCAGATCTAAATAATCTATAAATCTAAAGCACACAAAAGTAGCGTTAAAACTTTAGCTGTAGATTTAATAGATAGTAACAGCTATTGCTAATTGCTTGTTTGTTTAAAAGTGCAAAATTATTTTTTTTACATATGCACTTAGCTTGTTGTGTTTAAACAAAAATAAAACACGTCTAGCTAAGTAAAAATATTTGCGGAAAGTCAAGTTCCTCCTAATGTTAATGTAGCCATTAAAGAAGAGTTGCTATAGGTTTTATACACATCAAGACCGCATATACTTTCTGACTAACCTGCACGTTCGGCTTTGACCTGCCCATTATCCGGCGTGTACTTAGTACGCGCCGAGAACCGTGAGCCCCTCTGGCTTAAAACGGAGTCATCACTCATCATTAAGCATGAGCAAATCTCGTCACATGCATAACAATTCGGAGCTCATTGGCAGAACAAGTATGTAAGCGTGCTTCAGGAGATACACAAATACTCTTCAAGAGTGAATACAACTGAGAAACTCCTTCCGAGAACCGGGATTTCTCCTTTTACAATGCTAACCCCTCAGGTTATACTACTATGTATGTAAATATCCCTTCTATGAAAGCTCATATTGTACATCCGAAGCTCAAAAGAAGCTTTTCGCTACTCTCATTCTATGTTAAGAAGGTAATGACAAGCAATTCGCTCAGTGTTCTAAAAACACGACTTGAATAATTCATATTTTGTAATATCAGAAATCATATTATATATTATTATAGACTTCCGTGCAAGTTTTATCTTCATTTTTAATGGAGATTTGAATAGGGTTACCAATGAATCATATACACAGCGTCGTTAATATTCTCTGGTTTAGAATTGACTGAAAGCTTCCAGTATAATAGCGAAACACCTACATAAGTTTAGCTTCTATTAAGCAGTTGAAGACGTTAAAATGTTATATCTTGAACTGCGAAAATGACGAAATTAAACGGCCTGGGTAGAGTGTATTTTGTCTTGAACGTTTCATCGTTTCAACAAGAGCACGCTTCATCATTTTCAATCCCGCAAATGGAAGAGAAAAAGATGTACGAGGGAGACGGAAAAGAGATGGTGGGACTGATTCGACGCGAAAACAAGGTGACTGGTTGTTAGTCAGTCACGGAATGTGAGCAACAGAGAATGGGGATTAAACCGAGAGCGTGCTTACCGTATAGTTGTACAGGAAAGAAGATAGATTCAGTCCTAAATTGACATTTCAGCAGGAAATTGTATGTATGTTTATGGAAGTTACATTTTCAAGACTTGCCCAGGCAGCACATAACTGCCTTAATATATAATTCAGACTCTTACCAGTCTTCTTAAAGCATTTACATACATATATGTGGACTTCATACATAGTTCCGGAGAGGGACTTCTCTATAGAGGTTTTGCCGCTCATTTGGACAAATTCGTCCTCGCTTCCTCACTGTAACTAATTACTGCTTTTTATTTGAAGAAGCCTAAACTTCCCTTCTCACTAACCATGGCTTTCTAACTATTACCAAAAAGCTATAAAATGTACCCTCCTTTTCTCACTGCCACATTCTCAATTCACACTAAGAATTCTTGAAAAATGATCCGGGTAACCGACATTAGTATCCACGGAGTTCAGCGGAAGCATTCCTTATATGCTTTCACTATATTCACACCTTACAATTTGCCCTTCGGTGTCAACCATCTCTCTTTCTACTACGTATCTCTGATTTGTCAGGACTTCTGTTTGTTATTATATAAACCCGCATTTACATAATTCTCTTCTCTGATCAGGCGTACATAATATCACATGAACTTAGATGATGTACTACAAGAACAATGTTTATTTATAGATTCAAATTCAAGATTAGCACGTTTAACTAATCAACACATAAAATACATAGTAAATACCATAACTTTTGCAAATCCTAAATCCTGATAAAAGTTTTATATGTGGATCACCATTTATGTACTTGTCGTCGAAGCATAACAATACGTGTATTCATACATTGCCAAAATAGTAATTTCATAGTACGCCTAATCCCTTCAGTCATTTATCCTTTCCCGTGTGGTCTAGTGGCTAGGATACCTGGCTCTCACCCAGGAGGCCCGGGTTCGATTCCCGGCACGGGAAAAAGTTTTGCTATTGCTTGATTTTAAATGGGTCAAGAATAATTTGTTGCTACTGTTAGGAAGATTTTCTTTTTTTCATTTCTGAAAGTAGCTACACAGTTATTCAAAATTCTTCGGACCAAACTTACCAAAAATACCCCAGGATATGCGTACATAGATTTTCGGGTATCTCTACTACAAAAAAAGTTGACTAGTTATAATTACTATTTAAACTAGCCAATTTAAATAATTAACAATGATAGGTACATGAGAGAAATTTAAAAAAAATCACCCATCATGCTCATCTTCTTTCTTCCTGTTTTTCAATTTCTATTTTATGCTTCTTTAGGGTATGTTTCTACTTTTATTTCCGCTCCTACTAGTCCTTCAGTATAATAAAAGCATAACATTGATTGACTTTACCTAAACTAAAAACGTCTTTTGTATCTTCCAAAACAATTTCTTGAACTAATTGCAATCGATGAAATACGTTGCGGATTATTCTCTTCTAACTTGTCCTACTTTTAATACTTCTAGTTTAAGTTTTAAAGTTTGCTCCATTTTTGCGAATATGTACATATAACAAATAATTTTAGCTGTAGGCAAATATAAACGCTTACGGTAATTAGCTGTGCTGACTGATAAATAAGACTCTGCCTCAGATATTGCTAATGTGTGGTAAAGAAACGTTAGATTGGAGAAGATCTGAATCGCCTTGTCTGTCAAAAATTAAATCCGGGTAAACCAATCCCTCCGCTTTTCAATGTTGCTTTGTTTTCATAGATAGTATAGCTTGAAACTACTAACTAACATCAAGGTGCTGTCGTGGTTGATAACTATTATTCAGCCTGGTGTTACCCACGGATATCTTTACAGCTAAAATGAGATTTCAGTCGTTTATGTATACTGAAAGCAAGAAGAATTCTAGAATGAAGTACACTAAATTGGAGTGTACGTACGTACGTTCCACACGAGTTGAATCGCAGCTGATGTCGTCAAGGTATAGTTTGAGACACCATTTGGCGACATTTTATTTTAACATGCTTATACATTTTCAATTTCATAGTGTTAAGAGTGTCCACAATAATCAGATGTTTTTTCAAAGCTGGTTCAAATCCAATGAAAGGCTTCATCGTAATGAATCAAAGTCAGGCGGAAAGGAATGCAATTGAAAGGAATAAGAATCGTCCTGTTTTATGGGCTTGCGTTTATCTATAAAGGCAATGTGAAAATACGCGGGGAAGCATATGCATATAACTTATGTATGGCTATTTAAATAAGCATGGCTACGACTTGGTTTCACCAAATTCCGAGATGACTCCAAACACGTCTCCTGTTTATAATGCCTCCTGTCTGGAAGAGTTGGAATAAATGACTACAATTATAGACCATGTCCTGTTTTATGGATCACAATTTTGGTTACATCACAAAAGCTCTCTCGTTACCACATACACCCTTGGATTTTATGATGAAAATGCAGTGAAAGCAGTGGAGCTGGATCCAAATGAACCTAGGGAAACCACATCAGATAGACTGCAAAAGGAAAACTATGTAGTATATCCTAGTGTATTCGTACTTTTACTTCTGGCTAAAGGTAAGTATATGTATATTGCTCAGGTATGTCCTGCTCTTGCTCAAGTATGCAATTCCTGCAAGTACAACATAAACGAGGAGGAGATGGTTGTAGTAAGTTAGAAACACGTAGCTTTGCATGACCGCAATGAGTTTATTGTTTATGTCTAATGCTTATACGCTTCGTCGTCTCAGTTGCATATTCTCATATCATAGAAAAAGCTCGCATACCTTTGAATGCAATGGTATGCGCCTATGTCAACCGGACCAACTTTTCAACTATCTAACGTCCTCAGTTTACAGTCTTTAACTCTTTTCCAAATTATAAGTCTCTTCACTGGTAGTTACACCTTGTTTTTATGCTGCCAATTGAACTAGATAGGTAGCTTTTAACTTATCAAGTAAATTAGGTTTACAATTACATGCATTTCAAGTTACTCATGTGTAGCATCGATGTGATGTATGTATCTACGATTCCATAGATACAAACTGTTCTGCATACTACTGATTTTTCAAACTGGCGTTTGAAAAGGTAATACGTACATTTGAATGGTTGAAATGACTGTATCATTATTAGTACATAATAATATCTATCGTTTAAGATTTGGTGTAAGTTTTTCCCGTTATTTAAATGAATATAGCAACAAAAGGCTAAGCAGACGGCAGGCCTTACCAGTTTACTATGTCGCAAGGTGTATTATAAAATGAGCATGTTAAGTTGTTTCAGGATGACATGCTAAGACTCAAAGCTACCTTTGCCAGTTCTCCTGACACTCAAGAAGTCTTGTAAAAACTGTACTTGAGTAGAAATATTTCTGAGAAAATACTTGTTCCACACGATATACCATCCCTTTTTGTATCTAAAGAGGCAATGAAACATATAAGATAAACAGAAGCGTACATATGGTTAGGAATGAAGCAAGAAAGAAAGAGATAAGTGCAAGAATGAATGCAGAGCGGCATTATTGAAGTTAAGCTGAGTGCGACTGTAGAATGGAGGAAAAGTATCCCTGACAATGCGATCCGAGCTTGCGATAAATAAATGGTGTTTACTGAAATGCCCAAGTCAGGGGAATCTGATCCCGTTTCGATGGAACGGTGATAGTGATCCTTGGCATGAAGCAACTACTATTACACAGAAGAACGTATCGATGGAAGAGCACCGCCTGAAGACACACTGCACCATGGTGGTAGATAGTAAAATCTATATCTAACGGTTTAACAGTTATCCGGACCAAAACTAACTTAGCAAGTTACACGTCTGTACAAGAGTGTGAGCATGCTGTGAGTAACGATGCCATTCAAAATGAATGAAATGAAATATTCATGTCTGGAAGTGAGTGGAGAAAATACTGTGGAAAAGCAAAAGAGAGTGTAGCCCACACCATGGAAATGGGTTGGTACATAGTTGCAGACAAGGCATCCAAACTGAAAAGTGCCATGTCAGGAGTCAAAGGATGTCAACTTTTGTATTCTATGTAACTAAAGGTCTTTGTAGGACTCTCCAAAGTGTGCAATAACCATAGAAGGATGAGTGAGGTGAGTAGCTTGTCGCTAGTTAAAAACTGACTTCAACCTAAAGCGCACGACTTCTTCTCACATGCTTCCCTCCAAGGTGGCACGTTCACTACCCAAATCTACCTTCACTCTACTTAAAATCTACGTTCAGCCTACTCCAAATATACGCTCACTTTACTAAAATCTACAGGACTATAGTAACCCGCAACTTCACTTTCATAGTCTCAACAAGCCTCTTGTACAGTCTTAACCAACCTTGACAAACGTTTCAACATGCTGCTACTGACAACATGTTCACGAGCCAGTAACCTAGGTGAGCTTCTCTTCCAAACAACCTTATTTTCCTTTATAACCGAAAGAACTATTCTTCACTTTCTTTCTTTGCCCGTTGCCTTAGTATCTTCACCTGGGCAGTATCTGTTAGTATGTTATTATGACGCTGATCCTCTCGTGTTGAATCTTGTAAAGTCTAATCGATGGTTGTCAAAACGATTGAAATAGCGAGAGATATGTGAATGGTGTAAGTGCATTAAAGACAGGAAGGTGCATAGGTCTTATGATGATATGGCTGATGATGGTAGTGGAAGTTAATATGATTAATGACAGGAAAAGCAAGAGAGTATTTTGTTCGAGTGGCAATGTAACGCTGTGAGGACTTTAGTCCTGGAAGCAATTTGGCAGCGACTCCACCAATAGAAAAGGCAAAATATATGTATATTTAAAAACTTTGTCTGAAGGCTTTTGGAGGCGGGAGAAAGTAAAATAGGATTGTATGTACCTACACAGGGAAATGGGTTACAGTTCTATTATATATTTTAAACGGGTACGAATACCATGTATTTGAGCATATGTATGCATGTACACTGAAGCTACGCAGCCTCTTCGCTAATCGCTACTACTTCAAGGAAATTATATTAAGTGGGCAAGAAACTGCACACATCCAAATCGACTTAGTTGGCATAATGATGGCATTAAGAATCGTTTGTCATGGTTTTTGCTTCATCACCATTTGACTCTCTGCCTCTGTCGATGAATTACCATATGCTCTTTCCAGACCACCGCCTGTATGTAACTCACTTTGTTGGGTTCACGTTACAGCCTAGTGCGTCATCCAACTCTTGCATACTTATACCTCTCGAAGATATACTGTTGGCAATACCATATATACTAATGTATAGGGCAATACCACAGTATATGAAATTTACAACAGTTACTATACTTTCTCATAATAAATATGCATCTACGAAGTATGCATATTGCATGTATACAATAACACATCATCCTAGATTAGCGACGGAGATCATAGTTAACTGCGGTGAAATGCTTCAATATGTTTTACCCCTTTTGCTCGCTCCTACTCTTTGCAGTTACCATTCCACTTTCCTGGAGTTTATATATATATCGTTATATATAACGATTCCACTTCTTGTGGCCAAACCAATCGGCCAAGCAATCGTTTGCCTGAGCATGACAGGACCATTTAATACAATTCGTAGATTATCAAAATTTGTCCTGTCTTTTCACCAGCCTAGTTATACCAATAGGACACAATCCGGTAGGAATATATTATATGAGCAAAGTGAAGTTTCGGAAAGAGAAGATGAAAGAGAGATTATATGCATATACCATCATCTGTGACTATGAGTTACCCGAAATGGGGTGTAAGAGTGTGCGCTACGTAGCGGCATTTCCCAGCGGATCCTTTCTACCATCATATCTACACATTTAAATGCGCTCTTTCCTCGATATCAATACGACATAAAATTTGGAGCCCGTTTAAATCTGATCGTGAGGCTTCTGTTGATGGAAAGAGAGGATGATCTCCACTGGGATGTATCTTGTCGGTATTTCTACATACTTCCCCTGAGACGAGAAATAAGCGTGGCATTGAATTGTGTTCTTCTTGGTTATATTTTTGGGCATATGTGGAAAATAAAAGCGTGTATATTTATCAGGTGTATCTAATGTGTATAAACGTATGTAATATTACCTTTATCAAGTGGACTGATAATTTACAATAAGACCAACTCAAAACTTTGCTCTCACATGGTCACAGGAGAGTGTGGTAGATGATCAGGAAGGAAGTAACCAAGTACATGAACCTGTGTGTACTAGTGACGACACGTTTTGAACAAAAATTTCCGATTTTGATGATCAATGATAAAGATGAAATCCGATGCAACTTCTCTAAAAGCATCTGGATATGTTTTTTTTACTCCTTCGTGGTACATATGAAATCGAAGATAGGGGTCGGGTCATAACACATCGGGCAGGTATATGACACCAAGCGACATATAAACGCACTTGTACATATCTACCTTTCCTTACTATAATTCATTCTTAAAAGCATCCATATATGTACTATCTTTTATGGTACGAGGAAATGCAGACAGAAAGGTACAATTGTTCTCAAGCTATGTCTTTGCTCTTCTGTATCGGCGGATACTGGAATAAGTTTACTCGACTCAGCAAAAGATTTCATGCGAAATGGAGAGAAGCCGCTAACTTGACTTGTTTTAATACGTGCATAGTCACCGATGTTTCTGTAGCACTATTTTTATCAAACCTTATTATATACCATTATTAAACAAAAATGTAGACGTTGCAGAATTTCATTACACTGGAATAATCGTGATATTTTACACATCTATTTATATTAGCATTGCTGTAGTTTCCATTACCATAAGTCGGGCGAATGCCATCGTCGAACTTCATAATGTCAATGGCGGTTATTCTGCTGTTTCATTAACATTGCCCGAAAATAAATAATTATAGTAGATGGTAGATATGATTGTAGACAAACAACATCGTAGATTATTCGTATACTTATATACACATATATACGCAAATGCTTAGGAACCCTAGTGTAAACCATGTAAAATAGCGGGAGCACGCTAGTAGCAAGGCGTAAGTATGCTTGCGGAAGAGAGAGGAAGCAATTTAAATGGGAAATTAATAAGGAGTCTCGAGATGCTTCGGCACTAAATCATTCCCCGCTTTTTGTTGTATTGTTAAAAGTGCATTATTGGATTAAGAGTGTCCATGATTTATACGGCCGCGGCAAGAAGCGTCTATGAATTATGATGGCAGAAGTTGTGGCTACATCTGACGCGCTCTTTTAACTCCTGTCACGTTTACTTGCAAGCTCCGTGTTAATTACTTTGATTAATTGAGAATGTCAGACGCCCTCCATTCTCGGGATTCACGTATTTCAATAGCTATATTACGAGTATTACATGTCTGGTAATATACATACTATATCTATACTAATGCATGTACTGTACACATTAGTATAAATTCAATCCTTGTAGTTACTTATGTACATGTCTACATTGCCAGGTCTATAGGAGAGTGTAAATACTTTACCACCCAACATTGCAGTTGACTATAAATGCACGGTGTAACTACAATATGAAGCATCGTTACTACCTAGGATATTTAACCATTCAAAGCTTCTTAGAAACTATATACTTCGTTTCTTCCAAGAAACCAGCACAGCAATACCCACAGGAACTGCTTTTGCTTCAACAGATAGTTTTCCTGCCGGAGACTGACTTGCAACTGTAAGCAAACGAAGTCAAGACCAACTTGATGATTTAAGTTGAACCAAGTAAGTATAAAAGTAGCCATTTATGCTACTGGTCCTACAGCAGTGCGATATTCTTATTAAAACTTATCATTCGTGGAAATGACTACTTCTATAAAGCCGTCGGTGAGGAACATTCCTAATATTAAGAGCCATCTTGCACACAATGGGCTGTATAGCGGTTGGTGATGATATGGTAGAGTATCTCCTAATAACTTGTAATAGGCATTCGTTAGACGTGTTATATGTACATATTGAAGAGTATTGATAAGAGTGGTAGCTACTTACATTTGGAATCCCTCCCGCAATAGTGTTTTCAAGTCTGGGCAGCATTCTTGTTTGAATTCCCTAAAGTCAGCGTTTACTCCTCAGCACACAAACAACGTTTCTCAAGTGCTTGGGTATTAAAACGGATGCAGACATTCCATACGCCTTTGTAGTGATTCTATGGATACGTACGAGCAAGTGCCACAGAAGCTCCATAAGTACGCATATACTTACTTGCATTCTCTCTGTTCCTCTGCGAGCAGCTACACAAGAGGAGAGAATCAGTAAGTTTTATATCTACAAGTAGGAACAGCTAAAAGAATACGATAGTTCATTATGCCAGGAACATATGTGAGAGTGTAGGTAAACTTGTGGGAGTCCAGGAAATCTTGCTGCCTTGTTGCTCCATATTATGACGAGATGCTGTTTGATGATAATGTAAAATGATTCAAGTATGTAACCATTTCGTTTATTATACAAGATATATGTATTTATGTGTAGATGTTCACTCAATACGTATACATTTTCGTGTAAGTTTGATCTTTCTTGTGTATGTGTACGTTAGATGTGTATATTTATGTGCAGGTTACCGCATACTAAATGCTGCTAAATGTTTTGGCTCCGCGCACTCCAGAGACCATGGTGTATAAAATAGCAAATACGAGAAGCATTGAGTGCTCGTGGAAGAGCCTTCTTCTATATACAGTAGCAATTAACATATGTCGATCTTCATTGTTCATATCATACTTGACTCTATTTCGGCAGACAGCCAGTCACTTGCCAGAAATTTTACCCAGCTCACCATAGTTTTCTTCCTCCGCTGCTATTTTCTTTTCCCTCTGTTATGTACACACACGTGTTCTGTTCAATACTAAAAGTTGTTCTTCTACAGCCATTATCAGACTATAGGGGTATAGCACTCCCGTCATATAAGATCCTCTCATTAACATGCCGTAATTCCTCTTGAAAAACAAAACATCCCCTATCAAAACAACATTAAAAGCTCGATCTTCTTCCACTTGATAAAATATACAAGCTTACTCACTCGCAGACTTCTCCAGAGAGTATTCCTGTAAAATTCAAGAGTTGACTTTTACTCTTTTTTGTTTTTCCCAAAGCATTGAAAGAACTCGTATTGTGTAGTTTAGTTGAGTTTTATTAGATTTAAGTAGGACGGCCTCATCAACAAGGTTATGGGCTTGTATATTTTCTACTGGCCTGTTTGCTGCTTCCGTATATGACGCTTCCACCTTTTAATTTATCTCGCTGTCCTGTAACTTTTCAACGATCCCTATCTCAGATGAATAACAAGTTAATGTGAGATTATAAAATCCTTTATTTCTGTCTTAATGAATTCTAAAATCCCTTATTCATCCTATGGCTTTACGATATTTGTCACTATGAACGGTACAGCAATAAACTTGCAGCTGTACAATGTCTGTATTTTTTAAACAAACACTTGCAAAGCTAAATGCGCCTTACATAAAATGTTTGACGTTCAAGATACATTATTGAACTTTCCTCTCTTGGTTGGTACACGCCCATTTTAGAAATAATATCTAGCTTAGCTCCTTAACACGTTAAATGCCAAGTGTGCTGTCCTCACCTGTATTCTAACATCCCGCGGGTTTTATTAAAATAATAATAATTTCCATCTCACTATCACTGATATTAGAAGGACTATTGCTCCTTTTGGATAGAAACTATGCATCCGACAATGTCTTAGAGATTAAAAATTGTATATACAAGATGAGGTTCATTTACCATCCCATTCTCAAGATAAGAACAATATCTATTGTAATTGTTTATTCTCCGTCCTGACCCTTTTCGCACAGCTGCTCTCGCTCACATTTCTTACATATGTAATGTACATACATTTATTTAAAGTGTTGAAACCAAATATGCGTTCATGTGTAAAGACGTATAAGGAAGCAATGCCTCACAAAAGAAATTTCCCTAAAAATATCTAACATATAACACTCCTTGAACTCAAAATCTATGAATGTCGTAGCTTTGTTAATGTGCAGCTACTGAACTGGAAGAGTGTAGCATTGCTCGGTATTCCTAAAATGGCTTTTGTCAATCTTAACTTTCCAGCCTGTTTCATTGCAACAACTATCTGATCGTTATATTAAGATAGCGATATTCTCACTTCATTAAAAAAGTAATGACGAAGGAGAGACCATTGGATTGCGATAATTGCTAGATGTAGAACTTCGATAAGTTTATAGCAAAACCAGGCTATTATAATGTGTAGTATAACCTGACTACCGGTACATTTGAACGTGAAATGAATAGGAAAATAAAAGCGTAGTAATTGTATAGTGTAGAGTTAAAATAAGTTGATATTACCAGACGGTCTTCAACATCTAATTAAATTATACAGGTGTATCTGTTAGATTCAGTAGTAGTGAGGCTTCCATCCAATTACCTCATCGTTACATTTGTGACTTTGCCTGTCACAACTTTTTAGTTCATCTACATTTGTGTTTGTAGAAACGTAGTGGTTGAAAACAAATCAAAGTTTCAGAAACCAAGGTTAAATAGATGAATGAATAATTAGGTGCTCATTAGCCACTTGAAAAAATCTCTTTTGTATATGATTGGGAAGCGAAGGACCATAGTAGAATCGGGTTGTTATTGTAAAGAAGGAATTGACACGCTTGTTAATTAGTAGTTGGTGATTGTTATAATGTTACAATAAATATAGCTTTACTATCCTCTAGTTTGACAAGAAACAACTATAAAAGTCAACGACATGTTTTGGTCTAGCTGAATGATTGAGTAGATGATGCTGGGAGGATAACAATGCAGCTGTTGAGAATAATGATGTTATTCATAGTGGCTCTTGTCGATTATTGAAATGTTCATCTATAATGATTATATTAAGTTTATGAATTCAACCAAGTATGCTGCAAGTTTATAACTTACAACAAGCAAATTCATTGTCAAAGTTTACTGAAAATTAGAGTTGCGAGATATATCATGAGAATGAAGGAATGTAACGGGGTTATGAGCAAGAGATGGAGGGAGGACGGATGAAAGATAATAGGAAGGAAGTAAGTCTTCCAAACATAAGAGGCAGTGTGCGGTGAAAGTAATTACTCAAAGAAAGTTTCTTCAGGAGACTGCCTAGCAAGCGCTTTTTATGTGCAGGTCTTGTGAAGAAGGCTGGGTGTGCCTGGAACACCAGCCTACCGTTGTATAATATACCATTTGTTATACATAAGCACACAAGGTATTAATATAGGCACACCAAAAGCTTCTTACACTTTGGGTATATTTATAGCCTACGGATCAGATTGGATAAAATATAGCGTCCATATGCTCCACTATAATGGTAAGTCAGCGGCAAAAGGGTCAGAATAAAACAGACGGAAGGGCAGAGACGATGAAAGTATACAGGGTAGTATCACGCGGGTTGAAAGCTCTGCAAGGTGAAAAGTTTTACGCTCTCCACGAAAGAATCTCCAGGCTAAATGATAAATTAGTTATGTACTTGTCGACACATATATGAAGGAGAGAGTCGTGAAGACGGGTGAAAATCTTTCAGCATTCAGTAAATAAACACTTTTCATCCCAGTCTTTCCATCTACTTGTAGCCACATTACTTCTTTTTGTAATCGAATTTCAAGTGGGCTCCTGACATTAAGTAGACTTTATGTATTTCTACCGAATTTCTATTGTGGTTCATTAAACTCAGTACGTACTCTGTTTTTTCTCCCCCGCTTCTGTATGAACATCTCCATCTTTATCTTTAAACTTGTCCCTTAAGCAAGGCTTAACCTTGTGGTTCCCAACATCAGCATAATACTAAATAGTGCATAAAGTTAACAACGTACATTCCATTATGCTTATAGGTTAAATTAATCATTATAATTAAGATAGGAATAAATTAATAACATCTAATAGCTTCAATTTGTAGAAGTTGGATGATTTTTCAAGATGTCGCATTATGATTATAGTCTGTGAAGCTTCAACCTGTAAAGTCAACACTTACCTAAGGTGCACAGACATTCTGTGGACACTTTCTATACTCATCTTGTAAACGTAAACGCTGCCGAGGATTTTTTTTGCATTTTCTGCGTGTTCCTCATGCTTTTCTACTACAGTCTTGAGTCTTTTTGTTCAGCCAGCAGTACCGCTAATGCAAGTTTTGCGGGTTGCTTTGTATCACTTCTCCTGCAGACGTTTCCAACAGACCCTTTAAAGTGCCAACCCGGGTAATTGATTAAATCCTTTCAGGTATTTACCACTGAAAAATCCAAGGGACTTCCATCTGGAGACCTGACAGCAATGTCTCCAATGTTGATACTATCTAGATACTATTCAATCTAGTATCTCAGGTGACCCGCACATTGCTTCTGGGCGTTTACCGAGCTTAACCTTCCGATGAATGTTTTGTTTTCATCGGTTTTTTCAGTTTATGGTCCAACTATACCGCAATATTTTTATCGCACTGAGGTCTTAAAAGGATTTGCTATTGCAGTTTGGTCGGCGGGTTGACCTAGCTCACCACAGAATATGCGTTTTTGATTGCGCGCCGATCCTGTCTTTTTTTTGGGGTAACCGTTTAGTGGCTATGACAATTTTGTCCGCACTGTTTTTTTTGACTTTTTTGAAATTTTTCTAATTGTACCATGCCCTGTAGCTCCATAAACTTTCCTTTATTAATTTTGTAAATGTCACTGAGATGCCCGAACCGATCCGGAAACTACTCGAATAGTACTTCGAGTTGGACCCTTAAGATTGCACGATCTTAATGAAATTCGGTATACGGGTTTAGCATGGATAATATCCTACACCTAAATCCAAGGTGTTGTGTATCATAGCTTGACCTGCGACCAATTATAGCGCGGTCTCTAAGTGTGGTAGAATTTTAGTAATGGCTCAATTAACAAGAGTAAAGGACTGACGGACATAGGCGGCACAATAAATATTATTTTAAGAGGCTGTGTTAAAATCGTTCCTCTATGACTCAAGAACTTCATCACGATTAGATCTTCAATATAGTCAAGACTGTTGGAGTTGAAACGCTGGATAGGCACAAGAGAACGGCTCAGACAAGCAAACACAATGTTAACCGGACAAGAGTCAAAAGCGGTAAACTTAGGCTGTAGAGGCGAAAAAGTATAGAAACATATAGGGGATTCCATATATATAAAATGCTTTACTTATCCTACTGCTTGGATGAATAAGGGAAGGTATGTAGTGAAGTTTTAAGAAGTTTACCTGGATGGTGCGGGCCACCCATCTTGCATTTAGCTTCGTAATGATTAGTTGTCGAATAAATGTTGTGGCTGGAAGTTATAGACAGATTTTGTGTATTGCTACCTGTAGTACTTTACTGTAGTACTTTATATTCTGTATGGAGAGCTACAGACTTTTACTCAGTGTGTATAATGGCCAAAATTTGACGAGCTCGTTGGTAGAGCAACTTCAACTATCTCAAATTTACTAACGTGTTGAAGTAAAAGCTGTCGATGACTGTCTGCACTGTATGCTAGTGTTCATTGGTGGGATTTAGTTAGTTTTTATTTCCACAACTCCACACATAACTTGTGAGTCCAACTCTTTCTTCGCGTTATTTCCTCTCGCTCTCCGGCTCTTTGTCGATTGGCATTTACACCAATGGAATTGTATAGCGGATTGGAGGAAAGTCATGTGTTGATGTTTATATACTATATCACTGTAGTATGGAGAGCATTATCTGTTCCGCGTTTCACGTACTGAGAGAAGGCATCTACTAAGTTGTTTCTTGCAAGAAGGCATTTATATTTTTTTCCTCTAGGAAGGTATCTACGGATATTTTCCTAAAATATAAGATCTCTATGTTGTTTCAAACAGAGGGAACCAGGTTTCTATAATGTTGCGTATACAGAGAAGGGTATGTTACTTCATATCGAGAGAAGTAATCTAATGCTGTTTCTTATAAAGGAGACGGTACAATGTGTATAGATTGAAGGTGGATAGAAAGCGGAAAGCAAAGTATTGATTTAGTGCAGACAAGAGCTCACAAATTGAAAACGATTAGAGAAACAAGACTCCCCTTTCCCCTACAAGCAGACTATCAGCAGCCTTTTCCTCTGTATCAAATCCTTATATATTTTCAGATTCCACCGTCCCTTTCTTCCTCTTTCGGCAAGTATGAAGCCACCAGGCAGAAATCTTATTTTCGACCGAAGAAAACCGAGATGAATTTCTATAAGCTTGGCTCAACCATCAACTCCTTATCCTTCCCTCATCAACTCTCCTTGACAACCGACCAACTCTCCCTATCCATCACAGACTGTCTACTTACTCCGTTCTCTCTACAACCGTTTTCCCCTCCCGCCTCAAAACTACCATCAATAAAAATTCTACCACCTTTTCTATACAAACTCATCCTCATGGCCAAAAATTTGCCGCAAACCTTATTCTCAAACAACAAGTCGTATTCAGACTTGTGCAACCTTTATATCATTTGGCCAACCTTCATATCATTATACATCATATGTATAGACAACAGAAAGGGAGAGAGCTAAATCATTTGGCGCAATCTCTTCCTTTCCGCATGTATACGTAACCCTGGTACCTCTCGTCTACTTCGTCTGTCTCTGTCTTCATCCCTTGAGTCAGAAAACATGTATATAGTTGATTATAGTCTTCGGGTTTTCGTTCGATTCCCTCTTAAATTCCACTGGGGCTCTGACGTTATACGAGAATTATTAGACTACTGGGCGTACATATACTTACTCCTGACCTTTCTGGTGATGGATGTGTCTTCCAAGCAACTCCCATGGTTCCGGAAACAAGTAGTCTGTCTTCGCTTACCTGAAGTCAATCCTCATAAATTTACTCGGGCTGAACTCCAATTTCCTCCCGTGCTATATGGCTTTCCTCAAACCTGTGAGTCGTGAAATGTTCCCAATGCAATTACTACAACACCGAAGCCTCTCGTAATAAATGCCTACATTAATGTTTAATGGTATTCTCATTAAGCTAATTTCCATGGGATATGAGTTGTTAATGTACTGCAATTCGTATGGAAATTATTTCTGTAATCTGATAAGTTGGTTAGCAGTTATTAAACTATAACAAATACTTCTGGACTATTTCGATGATTATCATGGACGTTAATTAAAAAATATTGCCTGTTGTAATCTACATAATTAAATATTTAAAAACCAATAATTTATAGAAGAATGGAATTGTTATACGAAAGCTTGTTCTCTATTTTGTGAATAATTACTTATTAATTACCAAAACACAACCCCGTAAGCCAAGTAAAATGTATAATAATAATTTATAATTAATTAATTTACAACGATTCCTACACAAGAATAACGAATTTGAAAAATGAAATAGCCATCTTCACAGGGCAGAAAAAGAATACAAGGTGACAAAGAATCGGGTAGTGAGAATGCTGGTGACCAAACCCACGAAGTACGTACCCCGACATCCCGTGGCGCATTATATAACCTTTATTCATTCCTTACTGGAAGCAACTCCTCCTTTTTCAACAGGCTGGTGAACAAATGGGTTCATATTTCATTTATAGATGTCACTGTTGATCTGGTTTTGGTATATTTTTGTTATTTATTTATTTTATGATTTTCGTGAAGTTTACCAACCAGCGCACTGATTATAAGTGTAGATAAAGCAGTTTTATAATTAAAGTCGTATAAATATATTTACCTTGCCATAAAATGACACTTAAATACAATACCATTAGGTAGTTAACTTGAAATGCCTTAAAACACCTTGATTAGACGAAGATTAAATAAAACAATAGAATTGTAACACCTTCTTTTTCTTAGAAATTCAATTTAAATTCCTAGTTATATTGTATACTTCCACTGTTAATAATATAAGTGCTTTTTTTAAAGAATACTACTACATAGTTTTCTCGTAATATTTATATCAAAAAAGTGTATTGTTGTAAATATCACCGTTCCAGAAAATGTTTCTCAATAAATGCCCGCTAGATGTCACCAGTAAAACATAAATAAACATTTGAAGCACCCAAAAATGAGCTTATTAATAAATGTTATGATGAATCAAATTCTCGTCGTGTATGTTGGTTTTACTTTCTGTATGAAAATTATTCACGTTCATCTTGTCTGAATTAATTGAGTAAGGAAAGTAAGTGCAAATATTTACAGGATTACAAACATCTCAAACACAAGCTCCATACAGATAGGTAACATGCTGTGTAGTAGTTGTCGTATCTGCCTTTATGGACCCTGCTGAAGTAAGGAACTGGATAATCTACGCAACTTTAGTAGCTGTAATATAATATTTTCATGCACATTTGGGAGCAATTGCACAAGCATAAGTATATTTCTTGCTATTCCTGTATAAATGACATTTCAAATGATAATCATTGTAGGAGGACACGCGGAGTCAAGCGTATGACAGCGCCATGACATATGCTTGTTTAATATAAAGGATAAACCATAATAATAACGTTCAGTTTTTCTAGCTCTTATTCAAAATAATTACTAGGAAGCAGATTTTTTCCGAATTCTTTTGGTTGAAATGGAAATGAACTGGGTTCGGTTGAGTCAAATATTGCAATAATTATTCAAGTCAAAATGATAGATTTTTTGCTAAAGATAGCCGCCGTTTAAAAAACAGTATATAGTTATTCAATTCAATTTATGTGTTCATTAACGTGTTATTCTTTCAGTAAAATCAGACTTCTTACGTCAGTAAAAATCAATACAAACAACAATTTTTCGTCGGCGGAACGTTTGTGGATAACTCTTCGCAAAGAGTGTGAGACATTTTTGCGTAATATAATACAATATTGATTAATTTTAGGGCTTATAAGTTGATTTGATCACAATCGAAAAAGATATATTCATTAATAATTCCATTTCAATTCAATCAGTTTACTGAACTGGATTGAAATCTTCCATTCAACTGATCTTAACAATAATCTAGAATGAGATTTAAAGTATTTGAAAATAATTAATTTTTAATATACTTGAAAATCAAAATAAATCTACAATCCTGGTGAAAGCAAAAGTCAATATGTATGATGTGGAGTTTCCAAACAAGTCAACTACTAGTAAGTACATCACTGTTTTAAATTCAGGTAATCAGAAGGATTTCAAAAGAACGGAGAGTGGCCCTGACTATTATTTAATGGATCAGGTATGAATGTGTAGTAAACAACCTCTCGAGCATTGAAGAGGCACAGACGTGACCCAAATGGCCGGTTTGTATAACACTAAAAGTCAAAATTTAACACCAACAAGTCAAACCCTCGACGTGATGGTAGACTGCTTGGCACCTTCAAGAAAATCCGCTTATCCTGCGACTTGACTTTGCATTGAAAAAGAATCTTTGAATGAACTTGAAGGGATTTAGGTGAAATACATACATGAACAAGTGTCTATTTCCTGTGTTGAACATATTATTTCTATCAATGGGGGGAGATAGATGAACGGTCATGGCTTCTTTGCCGGTTGGCTTTGTGATCAGTAAATATGAACGAGAACCATTAGTTCCCACCTTCTTCCGTTTCATTCATAAAATTCACTGGCTTAAGATTCTCACACTCATTCTATTAACTCACTCCGGTGCACTTCATTCACAATCAGGTGAACTGTGTACTATCGACTCTAGTGTGTATGTTGCAGAGCTAACAATTTGAGCATGTTATGTGATTTTACGATCACCGAGCCATAAAGCGTAGTAGTATGTGCTAGCTATGTAGTACCATGCAAGTGTATTACCTTTACATATTTTTAAAAGAATTTTGGAGTCAGTTTCTGTTCATTAAAGATGGTGTTACAAAAACTACCTCCAAAGGTTTTACTATCATTGTTACTCTCTACCTGCATAGTATACTAGCAGGAAGTGTAATTTGAATTTACGCTTTTAGTACAATTACCTTCATACTTTCAATGCTAGACAATCATGCAGACTTGACAAGCTAAACAAAGTATGTGGATCAGTTTCTCATTCCTGTATGTTCATTGAGTTCCTTCGAAGGTATAATATACCTGCTACTGGGTACTTTTAAATATACTACATAGGCTTAAAAGTATGTTTTTCGATGAAAATATCGACGTCCGGGAAGTACATATAACTACTAAATTTTGTTTTCCAGTATTTTAACCTATCCTGTTTCTACAATTTTGTCAGATGAGATTTTTACTACCAAAGCTTTTTGTTGGATTACTTGAGTTTAAATGATTATTGCTGTAATAACAAATAGGAGCATTAATTTATCAATATATCAATAACGTTATATATTCCTATTACTTTCCAAGCTGAAGCAAGAGGTGGTTATAACGAAACCATTACTATTAGATCATTTCACATGCAAAAATATGTACATACTTGAATGTAATTAAATCCTAAAGGACAAAAAGGATGAATTTTGTGTGTGTGTCGGAAAAACTTTTGAAGATATAAAAAATCATAAGTGCTTAATTTGTTCATGAAGTCCGGCAATGATTCCAGAATCAAGAAATAACAATTGCTGGTAGTAATTCCTTATTAGTTGTAATTACAATAAGTAAGCTATGTTGAACTTGCACATGGCGTGTAATCTTTAAGCATTAATTTGCAAGTAGAGTGATGACTTTGGCTTAATTTTATTCCATTGTATTGTGAGTAGTACACATGAACATACATACACTTTAAATGGGCATGTGCATATTTACTAGCTTGCACCTTTAACATTGGTACGGTACATTGCGTAGCCTCACAAAGCTTTGTATTTTTACCGGCATTATAAAACGATAGTGCGTATATTCAACACAATGATTTTAAATACTGTATTGTGAATACCATACACTTTTTCACATCACATTGACAAATAATATGGACGACAGAAGTGTTAATGTCACATATGTTTTTGAGTATAGAACAAAGTTTAGACAATTCATTAGAGATAGCATGGGTGAACGAGACGGAATAGGTGAAAATGGTTGAATAAACTTGATGGGGAAGTATGGTGCTTCCATGAGAAGGTATACCTGGAATGTTGAGTGCTAAAGGGTCCCAACTGGTAACATTAGTTTATTCTCAAGTGCATATTACAACAGCATATAAACATATTAAACCATCAGTAATGTTGATGTGCAGTTTATTGTAATTATTGCTACGCCGTACGTATTTATTTTATGTATAAACGCAATTATTCACTAATGTAAAGGTACTAATTGTGAGTAGGAAGGATTGAGTAGTTACATAGAAACGAATTAAGGAATTTAACTTCTATAGGGACTACACTACAATAATTATATTGCTGTATCTGAACATATAATTAGGTAGATGCGTAGACTATCTGCAAGTACATATGTGGAATAACACATGGACCCAACTCGTTGACTCAAGGGATTTTCCTATTAATTTATTATGTGTTGCTTCTGAAATACATGTAGAACTTCTTTGAACCCTCAGCTTGTTTGTCGTAGGACAATTCATTGTATTTAAGCTGGCAGGCCGTGACTATAATCCGTTTTACACAACTGGTCCTCTGAAAGTAATCTGTTTGCTCTATTAAGTGACTAACTGGCTATAAAATCCTTAAGGGTGTTAATCTATCGGTGGACGTCTTTAGTTTGTGCAGCTCGAAACAGACATAATACCATGATTGCACTTTGCTTGTTAGGAACAGTACAACTGCTCATCCAATCGGCGTAACTCGTCCTAGGTATATACATACTTAATTTCTAAAACAATGTTAATGCACTTCGCTTTTGTCGTTCTTTTACATCTAATTAATTTACAGCTGGCAATGAAGTAGTGTCTTGTACTCTTGCATTCCCAGTCAAGTAAATCTCGTCGAGTGTGCAAAGAGCAGATCTTCCATTTACTAAGTTCCTTTATTTCTCAGATTGCAGACTTATTCATTGCCGAGAAAGATGGTTGAGCCTTGCTGAGGCTAATCTTAATGTACAAATGATTATACAAGTTTGTAAAATTATGGGTAGGTCCTCACTTGGGCCTTTGTAACAGCAATACATTTGTGTATAAGAATCAGGTAAACGTGATGCTAGTTACACTTCTGTATTAGCTATAATACACGTTGTTATACTCTATACTTTAATCTTTTCTAAAGTAAAGTACGCATAATAAATATGCTAGAGTCTAGCATGTACATACATATGTAGATATTCTTAACTCCCCTTTCCCATTCCCGTCTCCTTATTGTTGATGCAGTTAAAGAACTCTGTCGGCCAGATTCGTCGGTCTTTCGTTTGTTCTTATTCCCTTACGTGAGTGGTAAATATGTAAGCATCCGTAAAAATTAATGTATATGCATACAACGGAAGCCTGCTATTACAACGGAGCATTCGTTTTAAAGTAGCATAAACATAATAAAAACATGTAGGTAATATAACATGAATGCTACAGATACTTATACTATATGGTAGCCTCACGGTATCAAGCAAGCAAAGTAAGGATATACAGTATAATATGATAAAAGTAATAATCTATAATTGACTACGTCATATGTACGGACGCAAAAACTGGCCCTATGCATCGCGTTTTCATGTTTCAGCTGGGTAATTACTCGGCTATAGATGTAAGAGCTTGGAGCAAGGCAGGTATGCGCCACTAATAGCTGTGCTAATTTGACTTTGATTAGCGATAAAGAATTGCAGAGCGTCATTTGGACTCGACTTCTTGTATGATGGATCAGAGCCCTCCGGCCGTGGCTTTTGAATGCAACATATCCTTAGCGTCCTTTGCCTTTTATAATCACACACACACAAGTTTATATACGCCACTGACAAGCCTAATTGAATGCACATTAAGTGAGTAGCATCATAAAAGAATATTATAGTCATAAAGAGCCCATTCATCACCGCTTTTGCCTATTCACCTCTCTTAGATGCTCATTTCAACTTTAATCGAGCAAGCTTCATCATAGTCATTTATGTCAACCCTCTGTGTAAGCACCCACTATTTTCTTGCTGGTAACATTTTCTTCTTCAACAAACATCATATATATGCATATGGAAATTTAGATAGACTAGCAGTTTAAGAGCTCGTGTCTCACTAATGCTCCTCGTTCAATATAACTATAGTTGGCAAGTTATAGTTTGGAATGCAAACTTACCATTAGTCTACTAGTTGAAATGTACATATAACCTGGGATGGCCACACACCATAGACCGTTTATGCTTATTCAACATGAGCTGGCAGTCCCAATGTCTAGTAGAACTTCATGTTCCTATGTTCCTTTTCACATCCTACTTCGTTCCTTTTCTCTGTTGAAGCTCCATGGATGTGTGGAAGATATAACGTAACACAATTTGACAACTGGCCACATCCATCCTTTCTCCTCCATACCGTCTTGTTGTGTCCATCATATTCCATGAATTTCACTATTGATGATGAATGTAACGACTGTTTTTGTACAACAGCTTTGAAGCCTCGACTTTTGGATCGTACATCATAAATACATACAAATACCTCTAACTCTAACAGTACAACAAATGCATGAGTGTAAGTACACAAATTCTACAGCAAACAATGAGCAATTCCTCGAGCTCAGTGATCAAAAACCGACAGGACCAACAATGCACTGACGTGACTCTCATAACTGCACACTAGCTTTGCTCTTCATTCAATCCTAATTATCTCTTTTGAAACCATCCGAGTCCATCACGATCATTATGTTTAATATCTCATTTACCATTGCTGAATCTCATTTGATGGTCATGTTCTATCAATAATGCGAACATTTCATATCTCATTAAAAAATTACTCACAAACTTCCATCCCAGCTACCTGCTTCAGCGTTTTTCATTGTATCACGTCTCCACTCCTTTTATAAATTATTTTGATAACGACGATTTCTTGATTGATATGAATAGTTATTTACCATAATGGTAAGTCATTATACATGTACATTTACAATAGGAATCATAGAGTTACCCATGTAAAAATATAGTTTTACCTTTAGAGTGAAAACTTTTCTTATTGCGGATATTTCAACGATTTAAGCCAGCATTGGGGAAATATTTCCATGTAAAAGCGTTCGTCTATGCGTTCACAAACAACTAAATAATGCCGTCTATCATAACAAAATAGCCCTTGTAGTAGCATCGGATTTGACAAAGATAGCCAACCCTTCTCTGCTTACAAAGTAAAAGTCTTGTTAGTAACAGTTTGAGGCAATCGAGTGGAAATATTGGAAAATTTGGGGATTGAAAAGGTTGGAAGTAAAGCCTAGCGGGTGTAGACTTATATATTTGGATGTAAAACAACGGAACTTGAGAGGCTCAGAGCGTTTTTATAGCCAGAGAAAAAAGAGTTGGGAATTGCTGGAGGAAGAAGAGGAGGAAGAATCGGCAAAAGGAAAGAAAAAAGTATTCATAATGTGTTGAGGACATAAAGCTTTTACGGGAGAAAAGAACTGTTCTGGTTGAGAGTGGGAACGATGGACATTGAGCATAACGGTTGGGAAGAGTATTTTAAGTGAAGGTATTTGTATGGAAACGATTCGGTTGCGAAACGATTGCTGGGAAATAGTAGAGGATACCATGGAGAAATTGATAAAAATAAAGGTCGACTATATGAGACATTTTCTCTAGGATGATATGTCGAAAAATCATATAAAAACCGATGGGATGCATGTTGTTAGAGTGAAAGAGAGGGATAGTCGAAAGTGAAAGAGAAATGATAGAGGGATTTGTGAACGTGGGAAAGAACGCCAGTTTGTCTGTATAAGGTGAGTTGTAAAGCCGTGGAAATACACTGAGATCCAGAGCAGAGAGTTTGTAAACTTTCTGAGTGAGAGAGAGAATAGGAAGCAACTCAGGAAAAGAGATTTGAGTCCCACAACCAAGTGTTTGAATGCTGAGGATGCATTAGCATAGAAATTACATCGTGTCAGGGAGAAGAAACTAAAGCCAAGGGAATATTTGCTATTGCAGTGGTATCTGCTTGCGGTGAGTCGGTGGATTTCCTATGTTTATTTGTGGCAGAGAAACGCAAGGGCTACTTTCACAGACAACAACCCCCAAAACTGGACTTGACCTGACAGATTTCCCGACGCTCCCCATGTAAAACGATTCACAAAACATACGCAAACTTTACTTCAAACAAGCTCAACTATGTACAAAAATCATTGCACTAAACTGTCGTCAACAAACCCCAAGCTATGAGCTTCCATACTCTGAGCTATACGTCAACTGTACTGAAACTACTTGTATACACTTCAACTATAGGTACTACTGGCATGCATGAAAACACTAAATTCCGGGCATGAACATACTAAAATGCACGGAACCTATAAAACAATTTTTGATGTATTGATAACCTATAAGAAAAACCTACTGAAACAGTATTTCAAGTTGAAAGTATATTTACATGTATTGCATCTATATATGATAATATCTAAACTAGAGGCTCTAGGAAGGAAATCAGCAAGGGTGCAAAGAATTCCAAAAATACGAGCAACTTATGGTCAGAAGGAAGAGAGAGAGAAAGAGTGCCACTTAGTAGTAGCTACACACCGGAACAGAGTCTCGGCACTACCACCACTGGCACATTCTCATCGGAGCTCAAATGAGAGAAAAATTACCCGTTGTGTAAAAGAAACGTCCTGGCTTCACAATGCCAATCAAAGACTCGTTAGCTGGCCCCTAGAATGCGAAAAGTTCAATCCCTCAAATCTTTTCGTGATTCAACTTATGAAATGACCAAACAGACATCAGGAAGGAGCCAGAACAAATCCCATGATGGACATTCTACTTCTTATTTCCTGCTCCTCTACGAGCATCACCAACTCCTTGCAATACATTAGCCCATAAAAACATACATACTATAGTATTACTACCATCAAAATAAGTACATACTTACAGTACTTCCATTGCCCCAGCTTTGTAGAACTATGTGAATATACGACATTGTCCGCCACGATTTGAGACAACATTCATTCAGTCATTACTGTATATGCATGCAGAACCAAAGCAATGTTACACAACAATGATTATTATCAAGATATTATGTGTGTAAATAAGGTTTACTCTATTGTATTACAGAAATTACGAGGTTGTCACCAGCAAAACCACCTCCCGGAGTTACTCAAATCTCCCGCAGCAATAACATTTTTTATTTTATTCAAAATTCAGTACAAAATAGATGGTTTCCAATGAGTAGTTCGTGTAATTGATTATTTACTTGGAAAATTAAATAATTTGTTTCCAAATAATTCAAGGTATTATACTTATTTATATACTTAGTATGTATTAGCATTAATATTGATTACTTTAAATACCTTAAAAAGCTGCGGCCAAAATAAAACAATGTAGATGAAGGTAATGGTATGACGTTTCAGAATTACATCCAGGAAACGGCTTGCGAGTTACAGTTTTTTCTGGAAAAATAAAAGTCGTCAAAATTTTGAATTTTCCTTTCAACAACGGGTCAAAATTTTGAAAACAGTGAATTTGATGGAAAATCTGTTCTCAGGATTTCGGGAGCTTTCGATTGACGTACTTCTACGTCCACAATTTGCGGATTTTGGAAAAACGTATTTTTTTTATATGAGAAGGTAGAAATAAATCGACAAATTTTTTTACTACTATCGACTTGTTTCCATATTTTTCCTTGACTTTTATTTGATTAATGTTAATAAGGGTTGTTAATAAGTTAAAACAGTCACTTTCCATTGTTTAGGGGATTTTAATGGTGCGCATGCGCTCGGGATATATAAGTTCAGTAGTAGATAAGGCATGCGCGTAGATCTACTGTAACATTCTTAATGAACAAAAATGGTTAGTAAGGAAATATTATACAAAATTATTTCGACTATTATTTTGAAACTATTTATAGTGATTGGGACACATTTATTATAATAAATGATTACATTGATAAGTTATTTTGAATTAGGTGGCTTTCAAATGATTTAGAAAAATAAAAAAAAGTGAACTTATCAAAACAATTTTCAGAACAAGAGCACATACCTAGAGAGCTCTTAATGCTCCACTAGAGCTTTGGAGAACGCTTTGAACAACCTTGGTCCTACTAATCTAATCCCTCGATTGACCTCTACGCGCGAGTATCCGAGACTGGCGGGTTCTTTGGATGTTGGTAAAATACACTATAAGGAATCCAGTAGCATTGAGACCACTGAGGTCAAGTTAAGTTAGGTCAGATTAAGAACTTTCTGACCGGACGTAACTAACCTGACCTGACTTAACCTTACCAAGAATAATATGACCTCGGTGGACTCAGTAGCACATCAGTACTGTTCTGTTTTTGCTACGCCGTAATTTTGCATCCATCGTGCAAATAAGATGCACCATCGGTTTGGACAATCGCAATATTGAAGTTTGTGTCAATATAATATAATTTTTCATAAATAAATAATTTGGAAGAAGCAGATTTTTTCTTAAAAAATGCTAGGAAAGACTGGGGTGTCAAAACCCGGGACATATTATTGTAAAAATAGTATGCGTAACCATCCTTGATAAATATGCATCACCTGCGCGAAAACAGGTCGCCTGTTTAGCGGGAAGTGTAATAAATACTTGGAATAAATGGACAGCTTGTACATATATATGTACACCGTCTCTAGTCTTTACGTAAAAGGAGAGTGTTTATATGGGCTCACAAAAATGTTGTGTGCATATTATCCCCGTGTACATATATTGAAGTGGTAGTAAAAATTCCACGTCGGACATAGTCGTTCATCCGCTTTTTCATTTCCTTCTATTTATATGCACATATGACGACAATCTAAAAAAGAAACTTTCATACTTTGATTTTATCTTCGAGAAATTTCCTTGTTTTTTGTGAATAAGGACGGACGATGATCCAAACATGGTTTGTTTGTAGCTGTCGTTCTGAGACTACGGCACGGATGGAGTGAGCCAGTATGAAATTTGAATTTATTCTCTCACCTAATGGGCCATTGGATTCCTTCATTATGCTCAGTAGAGTGTAGGAAGCCCTGCACAGATGCTTATTAGGTGTGTTTTCCTACGGAGCATCAATAGGATGGGAAAGGAGCTATTGGGAAGGCAGTTGGAAGCAGGAGCACCAAAGATAGCAATATGGTATTCGGATCCGATACGCCCGCAGTATCTCTGCGAGTTCAGACCGTCACAGAGCGGAGATAGAGACCGGAGGAGCAGATGAGAGAGAGAGGCCACAAGTATGTAAATGCGACCCATGATGATCACAAATTGGTTGAGACGGTCTTCTTTCTCAGACGATCTGCTTGACACACACACATACACACATCAAGAAGATACCTACTACACAAGCCTATAGAGTTAGAAGACCCATGAAAAATGATGCTGGGAATGCAATCAGATTGGAAAGAATTGACAAGGCGGATCGCATCTGTATCAAAGTGAAATGTTTTGTGGTTGCTGGATACGGGAAGCCAATTGAAGAACTCGGATGTTCTTTCCAACTACCAGCTCCTCTATTACACATTTTTCCAGTTTTTCTTATATACACGTCCCCAAATCATCCTTTCTTTTTGCATCCCTTTTCATCGGGTTAGCTGGTTCGGATATGTTACTACAGAAAGAAGCTGGTGTTGTTCGCCTCTTTCGGACCATATTAATATTCTTGTGGCATATCTGAAAGCGTGCTGTCCATGTAGTATTGCTTCGATTTGCAGATCAAAATGCAGCCATCTATAGCATCTTCACCCCATATCCATAGCTTCAATTTATGTGATCGTCTGGAGAAGAATGTAAACCTTTGCTGTGAGCAAGCAAACTGCCTCATTCATTTCCATATTTTTCTCGCATTCAGCCCAGCCGGCCAAACGGATAGGAAAGAATTTATGTACGGGGCGGACCTGAGTCCAGAGAAGTCGAATGTGAGTGGGAAGTACGGTGAGCAGAAGAGAGAGAAAGAGTAAGATAGAAAACTCAGTGGAATATCAACAGATCAGTATAAAGTTAAGTACATACTTGTTCTCTAACATTTGGGATTCTATGCATAACAAAACTATGGATACCAAGACCATCGACGAGGAAAAAGAAAAGAGTTGCAGTGCGGCATGGAAGGATGAGGTCGATTTTTGTGGGTGACGAAAAAGACAGTTAGAATCCTCTGATTGTGAGTTTGGAGCCAAATGTCCTTAGGGATATGAAGCTGATTCGGAAAACACGGATGGTCTTCAAAACCTTCCATGATCAATGGCTTGCCCCATTTGGTTACTTTTGTATGTGATCCTGACTTGAATTTGCAACTATAAAATCGGTATTATTCAACAACTGTGACCGCTGGAATACAACCGAGCCCATCTCCTCAAGTGCATATAAAGGGCACATTTTCACGCAATCTTCGGCAACACCCGGATTCGCGGACCTCTTTGATGGAACCCCTGCCCTCATTCATGGGCCGAGTGAGAGAGTTGGGGTGAGAGAGAGAGAGAATAGTAACAGACGTCTCCGCCTTCGTCACCCAGCCAACTGATTGCTTCTTTCCTACTCTCCCACCAATAACAAATGAGTGGATGATGAGAGGAAAGTGTGCAAAGTCAGTGCTGAGGCTTTATTCCATTTGTCATGCCAATTCCTCTCATCACTCAATTCTTCACTACACTTTCAAAAGTTCATCAAGAAGTTTCAAGCCTCCTCACCATAAACCATCTTCACACTTCACCAATCAAATCAACTTGTTCCGATGCCTCAAATCCTTGCGTCACATTTCCACATAGAACCTCATTCCTCCTGGAGAATGCTTCATTGAACGGCCTCAGAGTGACTATATTTCCTACTCATACACTCAAGCCCTCCTCTCGCACATAACATAACGGTCTCCATCAACATTTAAGCACTACTGAACATGAACGGCGCTATCAGTAAAAGACGAAAAAACATTTCCTTACGCCGAAACCGATCATCTGATTGATCCATACAACACATTATCATCATCTGGATCTGCATCCTCGCGTTTCTCATACGGTATTACTCCTTCTAGATACGTATGAACCACTATGCTAATACACAATGTCTTATACAATCACAATTCGTTCTTTATTCCTTATAGTCAGTCACCATCAGCAGAGATAACTTCGGCATGGGAAGAATATCGAAATTCCACTCCGGATTTATTTACACGCCCATGCAAATCTCCTGCTCATTATAGTGAGCCCTTTTCGTTTTTTCCCGAGTATTATCCTTGTTGCTGTTTCAGTATCCTGCTGATTTACAAGTACGCTATAGATATGCACATATCGTCGATGGAGATGCAAAGTGGGTCTCCTTGTGAACCTAAATGCAAGATGAGATATCCCCCATTAATTCATTACAAGATGTTATAGCCCGTTTAAATTGCATTCAAAACGCAAAGGTGCTTTTATTTAAAATTTCAATTGCACTGCAATTGTAAATTAGCGCAGTTATCCCACCTGGCACTTAAAATGATGGTTGATGTCCACTTTGCAGCTTGACGCACATGGAGATAGCCCACTGTGCATCTCCACCGACGATATGCAGTTTTGATATAAAAGTATAAAGTTGTGGTATAAAGTGTGTGTATAGTCATTGGTTTAAACGTATACAGCTCTTGATATAGTAAATATCTGTAGTTCTGGTTAAGGTAGTATGTAGCTCACATACAATCATGTAAAGCTCTGAAAAAGATTTTCTACAGGCACCTCTTGATTTCCTCCGAACATCACATCTTCTGTCTTTACTGTTTACAGCATTCCACTCAACTATTTTTTGCTTGTTCCTATAGGCTTCCTACATTGACTTCAATATTTCCTTACTCGAAACTCTAATGCAATGGCATAATCATGTCCATTAGATAAAGAGTGCTGGGAAATGGCGGTTTTTTTGATGTAGTAAGTGGTGTTACTATAAGTATATGCAGTACGGCAAGCCTTAATTATACTATACACTATCAGAAGCGAGACTATTGCAATACTGAACGTTTATTACGGGTGGCTGCAGCTAAGAGATGAATATCAGATACCATAATAATAATTATTGGTTCTGATAATGCGTGTGTTGATAAACCCTAAAATTTGCAGGATCTCAGGACAGCTTAATATTCACGTGAATGCAAAACGTGACTGAAACGCTGATCTTAAGTTTAGCAACACGCCGATTGTCTTTCTTCCAAAAATTATACTAGACTAAAAATTAATAATAATGCTCCGACAGTAAAGCATATGAAATAAAATAATATTCTTACCGAGAGTTTTTACATTTAAAGAAACTATAATACCACTACTACTTACTTTACATTATTATACCAACATAAATTTATTACTTTATCAGGAATCTAGTATTAAAACTGCGTATAAAATATACAATTAGTTTACATATGTAGTTTGTACATATAGGATCAAAAGATCTCCGAGAATTTTGGAAAAATGGTAGTCTATTATGAATCTGCAGTACTATAGCAATAAGTTAAGATTAAGGAGTAGGCACTAGCTCTGAGATTTATGACGTGCACATCAGCATATAATCAAGAATGAAAACGCAGAGGTTAAGGTATATTTGAGGTTTTGCTCCATTTCCGTATGGTATTGTAGGCCGGCTTTGCCATTAAAATTAGAGGCATAAATTAAGAGTAAGCCTTATTTCTAAGTCGCTTCTTGGTTTAATTGGTTTAGTCAGTGAGGAGAACATGAAACTCTTGAAGAAAGCCACGATAATTGGGTGCAGCAGGAGTTGGAAAATTAAAAAAATTCTCCATGTAAGCTTCTATTAAAAGTGAATTTACTCTGCCTGCTAAACTGTCTTTCTCTCACTCTGTCCCATTCTCTAACATAACTCGATGCTAATTATGAACTAGTTTTCGGTACGCATTCACTTTCCTCTCGCCTTATGAAGTCAATCCCATATCCTTGAATATTAAGGGAAAGCGTAAAAATCCTAGCCTTTCTGCCGCATTTTTATTTCTATTTCTATATGTACATAGGTATATCTAGTTATAGTTTTCTACTATTGAATTAATCCAAAAGAATCTCAAACTTTTTAATATTCATCCAAACTCGTAATCACTAGTTCTGCTCGACCTATAGCAGCCTCTAGATTTAATGTTCTCTCCATATATGTATTCCGTATAAATACAACAGTTGATTTATGAGATGAAACTAATTAAGAAAAAAATCAGATATTCCACTTGACATCAAAGATTTAAAATTAGTTTCTCCAAAGCTTTCATTCTCATAGCGTTATTATTCCCCCTCAAACTTTTTTCTCCGTTTATATTACATGATGCTTCCCACTCATACTAGACCACATATTAGGTGGGTTGATCCAACATGGCTGCAACAGTTGCAGCACCCAAATACGTCAATTATAGTGCAGTCGGGAATTCCAACTTAACCCCACTAGTATATAGTTGTTGACATAATGTGCTGCAATAAACAAAAAATTTGTTGTTTAAAACCCCCTTGAAAAATGTTCATGCATATATATTTCTTATTACCAACCATTTAGGTGACCTTTACATTTAGACTGTGTTAATACGCTTCAGTCATGTTGTGTAACAGTTAATTTGAATGGAAATTTCAGTAAATTAAATGAATCACCATGAAATAAATCACACATATTGACAAAAAATCAAGTATTGATTTTTCATTGTCTATGTTTTGTCAAGTCTCAGTAATTTCATTAAATAGTATAAGTATACATAAGTATTTGAAGATCCGAGAAATTCACAAGTACGAAAGTTGTTTTTTTAAGAAATTCAACTTGCACCTTTTTTTGGGCTGCCGCTATACCTTTAGTTGGTATTTGAATTTTTATTTATTGGACGGAGTACAAAAATGGTAATAGTGGAATAATTATATTGAAGTTCCTGATTAATTTAATTTCCTGATGCTATAAAATTTTGATGCATTTGATTCGATGATAAATACTTTTAAATTTTTTCATTAGTTATTTTTGTTGCCGATTTATTAATGGTGATGATGAATGTTTCAGCAAATAAAGTCTTTATTATAATTATCTTTAAAGATATCATACAGAGAACATTGTGCAATATTTTTGTAACGCAAACTCCAGCAATCAAAGCACTTTAAACGTTGTCTGTTTTTTCCAGAAATTTTCCTTAAATCTGTTTTTATTATGACATGTGGCATGCTCGCTATTGCTGGTACAACACTGTTTATTATATAAAATAGCATATAGAGCTGCTATGTTGTCAAGGTTATCTACTGTTACGTGTGGTGACAGTCTCCTCAGTAGGACGTAGCTCTGCATTGATAGTACAACTTCCCGTGTGGTCTAGTGGCTAGGATACCTGGCTCTCACCCAGGAGGCCCGGGTTCGATTCCCGGCACGGGAATAAATTTTGCAGGATTTTTACCTGTTAATCAAGTTCATTGGAATACCTAATAGTTCAATTGTAAACGATTGCATAATAATTTAATAATAATTAATACATATATGTCATTTTGCAACCCGCCTTATATGAGGTAAATTTAAATATCTGCATAGCTATATTGAAACGCAAGAGTGACCTCAGTATGAACATTGTTTTTAAAACTTATAATGGAAAAGTGATTATCTCGTTAATTTAGCCTTATAAGGATTCATGCGCTGGAAGCTGAAAATATGTAAATTTTTGGGTTTTAGCAACAGTGCAGATATTTCCATCATAACGGTTAAATGCTATTTTAATTTCATATTTCTTACCGGATTCTTTACATCCTACACGCAGATGAACCGCAATCATAACTCGAAAACGAATGAACTGGAATTTTCTGCTCGTACATTTGTAATCAATGCAAATTCAAGTATAAAAGGGCGAGCGTGTTGAAAATCCATGAGAGGATTCGTCCTCGTTTAGAACCATCATTAAGGGCGCAAGTGGTAGAAAAATATTTGTACGTGCAGCACACGTTTCAACACCTCTTTCTTTTGGTTAAGAAGAGAGGTGTGTGAAAACTGTTGAAGGGTTGGACTTGAACGTTAACGATGATGAAGAGTTTGTGTCTGGAGTTTAAAATTAAATACGAACAGACCCTATGCCACCATGGATATTTTTCATACAAGTTCCAACAGCTTATTGTCAATCAGAGAAACTAATAAAACAAATTCAAAACAAAAAGCGACTTCTCAGCACATAAGGAAAAATACTCGGAATTAAAAAAGAGATTTGCTCGGAGACGATAGGGATATTAAGTACTACGGAAAAAAAAGAATACACATGTATACGAAATCTGCATAAAAAAGTTTTATTGGTGAGTCTGTAAATCGACATCATTGCTATGTACTTGAATGAATAAGGCCCCAGAGAGAGAGAGAAAATGAAAAAAAGGGGAGCTCGTTTTTCATTTCAATTTGATGCTAGTCTTATAGTGCAAAGAACAATACCGTGTGCAAATGAAAAAATGAGCTCCAATATGTCACATTATGGATGAGATTCCAAATGGTAAAAATTAGTTTTCAAATGGGAGCAAATTAGAAAAAATTATAGTAAAAGTTTCCTATTCCTTCCACACACACACACACTCTCTCTAATATGATTCACTTTCTTTACCATGTGTTGTCATCTGCAAGCCTTCGTCGTAAAAATCACCGAAACGTATGGTCTCTTCTCCCTCCTTTCAAACAGGAAACTTTGTAAATGAACGAAAGAGTGCAAATTTCTCATCATTCAAATCACCATCCTTGTCTCGCCGTCCTTTCCAGTATTTTTTCCCTCCTCCATCCTCTCATCTGTCTATATATAGAAGCTATGGAAACTACTAGTCAAATTAACTACGCCTTCACCTTATACACATTGAAATCCACTGTGAAGTTCCCTAATTTTCATCTTTACGCTCTGAACATAAATCTTTTCAGAGATTTAACAAGAGAATTTGCATCTGTGCATGGCTTCAGTAGCAATAGCTAAAACCCTTTCACAAACGTACATCTATATGTTGGGAGAGCCTTCTTTTCAATTCACTTATTCTTCTATTTTTGAAAAATAAACATATAATCTCAAGGTGTTATGGCAAGGAGCTTGCATATATTTTTGTGCCTTCATAATGTGCCTAGATTATATCTTTAGTTACATGTTTTCAATTTAGTTACATATTTTCAATGATCGTATACATACAAGATGTAACTTGTAGGTTTCTTGCCGCCAGACAATCCTTTTCTCTTTTCTTTCTCTTCTGGGATTATCCTCAGAACTAGGAGTTCTTCTAAAATAAAGACCCTTGTTTTAGTTATCTCCAGTTAATCTTTAGAGGCTTGGGTATAAAAAGAGTGCTGAAGATAAACGAAAAATGTTACCCTCGACGTTATGCTGATAGCTTTTTTGGTTTGTTTTAGAAAAAAAGTTTGGGGTCTTTTCCTACTACAATGAACCATCTCAGGAACCATATCAAACCAACTATTACAACATAGGTTGAACAATGTAGCTGAAAACAAGTTTCATGAAAAAGTACTAATAGAACATACCTATAACTTTACTAATGTACGAAGCTGTGTATGATTAACGTAGATGTAACTATACGCAGTAGGTATGCATATAAGGGAAGTGCATAAGCCGTGGAAATTAGAGTCAAGTGACTGACTAGATGAAAGTTAAAAGAAATAAACATGTTGATATGGAAGATAGGAAGTGGCATCGGTGGGAAAAGGGTCGGAGCCGTTGGAAAAAGAGCTTTGATAAGGCTCTGGCGATGGGAGATGCAGTGAAATGATGGACTGAGAAGGTCTCAGGAATGGGGAAAGTTTAGGCAATCCACAAAGAAATAGGATGTAAGGCGACTTTTATGTCGGCAACAAATCACATCTTGAGATGGAAAATGGAATTATATAATTTGGCCCTTTATGTAGGAAAGAGTATGGATTGGAGAGTATCATTTGGCGGAATCATATCGTATCATTTGGGTGGGAGGCGAGGCACTGAGCCAAGGAATAAGAAGAGCAAGAAAATAGTCCGTTCTATATCATTTTCTGTGTCATACACACTGGTAGTATACCCCGCCTTGATGGAGCTACATCAGGAAGAATCACAAAATATCCAGCGCTATGATTGTATGTATGTAAAGTATGCATAGGAGTTAAAGACCATATTTAGGAGAGGGAAGGAGCAATGAGAGGAAAGACAAAATGCAAACATTCCTATTTTCTTATGCATTCCCGTCTATTCATTTCCTTCCGAGTCATCAGGATGTGGTGTATATGAAGGCATCGGCCACTTGAAACTCTTGATATGCTATAGTGAACTTGTGTGATATGTTTTACTAGAATTGTTTGATACGTTTTACTAGATTGGTTTGATATGTTATACGTGTAAACTAAACTTGGGGGATCTGTAATAATTCCAGGCTTTTGAAATATAACGTAGATACTTTTATTGTAGAGTGTCTCTTACACGTAGTACATACCTTAAACGAGTAGTTCGAACTGAAAGAAAGCTTCATCGTGTAGAGAAAAAGAGTGAAAAGATCTCACTACGGTCACATTTTAACTGTCACGAAATCCTATGATTGTGTCTCTTTTATCAATTCTACATCTACTTCACTCATCTGTGGTTAGCGTCCCTTACAAGCATACGACCATCTTAGGTGCATATAGATATATATATCTTTTAGTACAGCAAGTATACATACAGTATCATGGAGTCAAGCCATCCAGTCAACTGGCTATCGTAGATTTCACCACTACATAGATAGCTATAGTAGATTTACCCAGTGGGCTTATGTAAATGTTGGCTCTATATGTGTGTACAAAATATGTATGTATGTATGAGTACGTGTGGAACTATGCAGAAGAGAAATGCTGGTGGTATAAATACTGAGAGAAAATTTTCGACCTGGCACATCCTCTTGGAAAAGCTACCTTTAAAGTCATAAGTGAGGGTGAAATGAAATTCGATGAGATCAATGAGTTGTCATCCACCGCCTCCGCCACTGCTTTGTGGATTCATCAGAAATTCAAAATGACTGGAGGACACGATCTCATCTTTGAAAGTAAAAGCCCTTTTTTATGTTCTTCTTCATCTACCCAGACGGGCTCTTATTTTCATCCATTTTATTTTCCAAGCTCTCTCTCTCTCGTGCTCACTCTCTATCTATGTAACTATAGTTATATAGATATGTTTCTTGATATTCCCTTTGCATTTTACAATCTTCTCGTAGTATAAACTCCGTGCTACTATATGTGTAGCAAAACTCTCCATTGGGTTGTGTTATCGATCTAAGTTCGATAAAAATTCATTCAAATCATTCTTTTTGCGTCGAGCAAATCTCATCGCCTCCACACATCATCAGAAACTATGCTATGTTCATTGCTTGTAAGGAATTTACTTATTTCTACATAAATACTAGCTCAATACTACAAATCCTTTTTGAGTTCATGCTGCTTTGAATGTTTGTAGCACTTGTTTTTACTAATATAACATAATATAATATATATATATTAACAATAAAAACAATAAAAATGAGTAACAAAAATTTGCAGCCATTCAAAGCTATATTTATCATAGTACCAGCAAGTAAATATCTCTCTACTTAAGGGTTTTGGGATGTAAAACGAGGAGACTTTTCTAGTCCCCTGTTTATTTTCAAACTGTATGTTCTCATTTTTGTATATAGACATCTCATGTAAATGTACACACCCTATTATACGAGAGTTACACTTTGTACTATGTAGTAGATTCACACGAATGCATGACTGAAAAAATATTACCCCATATTATTATCATCTCATTATACGCTCCAATATCTTCTTGCGAGCTTTTTAGCACTATATGTATGGCTACAGCCATTATTAACATTTATCGCCAAGGAAGACTGGAAGGGTTTTTAGAAATTGTCTATAATACATTTGAAAGAATATTTTTGTAACAGAATATATCTAATAATTGCAAATATTACTAAATTTTAAATGGATAGATTAAATTATGATCCATTTCTCTTGGCTTATATGGTTAATTAGTAATTAAAATCAATAATATCGTTTAGTTAAAATTAATTCGTAAGCTTTCGTATGACAATGCCATTCTTCGTCAGACTGATTCGAATTTGATATATTAAACGTATTTGTATTATAAACTTAGATTATTAATAGAGAATATGTTTGTATCGTATCACAAACGTAGAGACAGTGAATAATAACTTAAACATAAAAAATGGAAAAACAAAGCCTTGAGCACAACTTAATGTCAAAACTAGGGAGTTTGTCTACAGAAATCATTTAGTGAATTTAGACTATGAGTGGTGCATTTATAGCAAGTTACTCAAGAGGAAACTCTTATTTACACCGTGGTTTAGGAAAAAGAGTTGGTTATGCAAGGGTGTACTCAGCTAATAAAATTGCTTCTGTTCAACTTGTAGCGAGTTTTTCGTGCTTGAGCATCCTAGAATGTAATGAATAAGCCAAGTGTAGTAGGCAGCGATATGGTACATGAACATTATACCATATCTTTTTATAAGTATAAATGCAGAGGTAATATATGTACATAAATAGATTGAGTTATTAATGCTTAGGAAGTTGAGGAAATGTCTAAAGGGAAATTAATTGAGTTTTATTTGTGCCATATAATTATTTTAAGTGCCAGAGTAATGTTCACCAGGGCGAGGAAAAGTTTTTCCAACGAGGAGACGGTCAAGTATTAAGGATGAGAGTATTTTAATACAATTTAATGGCAGCAACTGGTTAGAAAGTTTAGCAGAGTAAGTACAAATATAATGGTGTTGGAAATGAGAGAATGTGAGACTGTTTGCGGAGAGGGTCAACAACAAACTGTGGACCAGAGGCAGGAGCCCGTGATAGTTTCCTATGTACCTAACTACACCATTAGTCTTCATTGGGTCAGAAGTTCACGTCACGCAAGAGCGACTGGACACAAACGAGCGTCGCAGCTCCAATGCTTGTCACTCCATTTCATGACTTCATCACTTTCCCCCTTTAAGCAGGGCTTTTCATTTATCCGCGCATGGTTCTCTGTCATTGAAACCAATCATTATTGTGTAGCCGACACATACAGCCCATTTATATAAGTTGCAACAAACGCGACGTGATTTATTCCTCACTAAATATCATTCTTTCTCCTCACTAGATTCCATTCAGCCTTGGTTTTATACATGTAAACTCCTGTAAGTGAGCTTTGTAAAGTTTTAAACACTTGAGCTAAAAACATGAACTCCATGTGTTCGCAGTTTCAACTCTTAGTAACAAGTAAAAGGATGATTTTGTAAGTAAGCGAACATAATAATATTGCATAAAGGTATTCATCTATTCAATAATTACATGTAGATATCCAGCGAAACGATATTACTTACACTCGCTAGTTGTTATATTCGTCTTAATTACATTAAACCCCTTCGGCCACACTTTTGCTCTCCTGTCAAATCTGTATCTAAATGAAAACGTCAGTGAGATAGTATACTGCAAGTCGAAACTATGTTCTACTAAATGCGAGAAGCTACCACAAAGTATGAACAACAGTTGGCCTGAACTGGGAACACACGTACATACATATTAGACCAAAGCAACAATAAACACAAAGATTTGTGTAACCAGCGTACCGGAACTACCTCTCCAAAGTCAATTGTGATAGAGTGGTCCACAGGCATTAAGGATGCTATTTAGAGTACCATATAAGTAAATTTTTCCATAATAGAGCTCTTCCCCATGTCTACACGCTCAATGGAGATTGCACTCTTGTGCACTGCTGTATCACACAATAATAATGTTGAGAGCTGCTTTATTACGAATAACATTGTTACGCCGTCCGGTTACAAGCATCTAATGACACAGAACTAAACATTTGATTAAATATGAATACCTTTCGACCATATCAACATTACGTTGAATAGAGTCATCTATTTTTATTCTATAATGGACTCCTGCGTCTTTAATACAAAATCATTGACTCTTTTAAATATGTGTTCTCTATACTCTTCAATCCACCCGTCACCTTCCCCTTGTGGCCGTTTACCTATACGCACACGGCACCTTTAGCATTAACCGGAGCAAGTCAAGCAGTGCATTTCTTTAGAAATACCTCCGCTCTGCCAAAGCATGAAGACAAACGTAACTATTTTCCTTTATCGCGTCTATTCTGTCGCATCTTGTTCACACACAGCATCTCCTACAAAGAATGTGTGTTTTACTCACACACGGGAGAATTTCATCGCACGGTAGTCCTATTTATAGGACATATTCTTAAGAATAACTACATTACAAGTTTGTGATACGTTGCATTACTTCAGTGTTGTAACAGTTTCGCATGAGAATTTCATCGGGTTAGTTTAGTTTTTGAACAGATTGCCGTATGTATGTGTATGTATGTACATCCCACATTATATGCAACTCTAAATCACATTCCCTACTCAATAAAGCCTCAAAGGGTACGACGCTCCTGTAGAAATGGAGGATAATGAGAAGTGAACAAGTTAATCCCCACATAGCCAGCGGTCGGGTCGGAGTCATTGAATTAACATGAGTTACATAGGGAAAACATGAAACGGACGTTTAAGGAGATTTAAACGATTACCAGACACGGTGACTCCAAGTCTTCGGCGGGGAGCCCCAACGCTTTTGAACTTGAAGTCCTATAGCTTATCGTTACTATGTGTGTGTGTGTAATAAAGGTGGCTTCGCTTCGTGTATACCCACTAAGCTCACCTTGTACACTATTACTTATTTGTATGTACTTACATACTTGCATAGATGAAGACTGCAGATCCACATAATGCATGCAGATTAGAATGTGAATTACTCTTAAAACAGGAGCGGGAATAATTTATTTAGAATTGAGAGAATGCCGGTGATGAAAGGGACGGCAAAAATGGGAGGAATTGAATCACTCTTGACACTGTCGAATTGCTCAGCCTAAGTATTTATAGGAATGGCCTTAGCGACTGGAATGAAGCATGCTTATTGTTATACATTGGTGATGGCTTATTGTCATTATTGCAAGTGTACCGACTCGGCTGTCATAAAATATAAAGCTGTGACCATGCAGTACGAACAGGATATATGACAATATACAATTTTGTATGAATACACACAAAATATTTTATGTGTATTTATGAGTTGAGGGAAGCAGTACATACTCATAGAAGGTAAGTGATGGAATAGAGAATCCAGTAAATCAATGCTAAAATTAAGTATAAAGCTTTTATAAATAAATGGTGGTAGAACCAGAGGATGAGCAAGCTCGTTTTCATCAGCGCTGAACAACCCAAATGTTCTCTAGGGGTTGTAATCCAATTTGGCTTTTCAATTCAATCACAATATCAAAGGCATAGAAAGGCATAGGAGAAGAAATAGCATTTAGAGCTTAAATAGGAGAGAGAGAGAGAGAGAGAACCGACGAGAGAGTAAAGTTTCGCAGAAAGTGAGGCTCTTACATACTTGTGACGGAGTTGTTGGGAATCTCAATGCCAAAGTGCAAGTGGAAGCTAACAAAACCATCCGCATGGATATCCACTCCGACTCCTATTTGTTTCAATATTAATTTCAACGGCACCCCATCATTCCATAAACTAGCATCATCATAGTTCTAATATAGATTAATGGATGATTCTCTTGTATTTTATTCCCTACATGTACCCTTTTCTGTCCTTAGTTGCAATAATACTTGTTTTCCTCCTTCATACTTTCATCCTTTCAAAGCCTACTGCATCTACTTTGCATACAGTAATATTTGTATTTACAGACAGTCACATTTGCATATAGTTACATACGAACATCACGTTACATCATTTGCCAAAACATTAGTTAGTGCTTCCTTTGGCATCTTCCTATTCACCTTTGCTATCAAGGAGCTCGAAACACTTAAATTTTCTCTTGTACTAGAATTTTCAATTCAACTAATGGGTGCGTTGGTAAATGCACCAATGTTACAAATACAGGATTCCTGTAAGGTCAGAAGATATGATGAGTCAAATGAGGCTCCTGCCTTAGCCCTCTGTAAATCCTGACAATTTAGGAACGCAGCCAATAACAAGACCGAGATTGCCCCACCTCCTCAACTGACACCACCAATCACCTTCCCACTGAGGAAGGAACCTATGGAAACACGAACGAAGACCGGGACTGCTTGTTGTCCCGCCTCGCACCAAGAACTCCACTGTACTAACACTCGTGCATATATTCCCAGCACAGCTAGAATTGAACTACTACAACGTAAAACTACGAGGAAAAGTAAGTGGAAAATATCACAGGGCACGGGAGGAAATTCTCAATCGCTTTATAATGCCGGTCTGCATTTCCAGAAGCAAAGATCTACTAAAGAAATACTCTGTTAGTAGTGCTTCACTAAGCAGCCAGCAAACTCGTTTACTCTCGTCACAACTCTCCGCGTAGCTATATTACTCCAACACTATCAGGACAGGAGGACTACATGAGGACACGACCAGCGGGAGTCAACTACATTGTTCCAACACACACGGAAGCAGTGATTCCTGCTATTGGGAAACGTCAGATTTTTTCCCACAACCTACAGTGTTTCCTATAGACTGTAAAGAAAAGTTTCTTTCAGTCCCACTAACTTCATACACTTGAGTGTTAATACACTTTTGTATTTATTACCACTTCAATCGTTACTTCTAAACTTTGTAAGCAGGAATAATCTTTACTGCAAGTGAAAATGAAATCAGTAAGTGATTTTGGTTAATTATGTGTTATTTATTTTGTGTTTAAACCTAAAAGTTCAGTATTATATTGACTTACGTCCCGGTGTTTTTTGGAATCATTTCTTCAACGTCATTTCTCACAGTGAAGTTTCAAATATTTTTTGGAGAATTTATATGAGGTATGTAATGGGCATACCTACTTAAAGATGCCATAGTTACATGTTAATAAATATCATTTTAAGCACAGTTTCGGAAATTTCTTCCTCTATATACGAACAGTTGAAGCAACCAAAAGCCACTGGGGCCTCACTCAGCATAGCTACACTTTATAAGTATATATATATATAAACAGATTTTGCATTGTGCAACTTAAAAGACATAAGTCAAGGCCGTTTGTTGGTTAACCTCTTGACACTAATTGACTGTTAACATGTGGCAACCCGGGTATAACCATGCTGTTATTCTGTGTTTTGTTGTGTTACCTTGTTGTTGAGTGTAATTGCTTATATAAGTTCCTTGTTTATTAAAACCCATTTGAAATTTTAATAGTAATTGTGCAAAACATGTGCAGAATAACAGCTCCTTTATTTATTGTCTTTAAAGATTGATAGGAATATATCTAATCTAACAAAGTGTGTAATAGCCCCATGTTTTATTTCTTTTTGATAGCGCCATCATTTTAACTGCATCAGGAGATGAAGCCGAACTCAGAATTATTAATTCCATATATTGAGACTATTTACTATATAAAGTACAATAACTGAACATTTCACGGAAATACAGAAAGCACGGAATTGGTGATACAGAAACTGGAAGTAAAACATAAAAGTTCCATATATGTACTTATTGAAGTGACATAAAAAAAAACTTCTTAGTGTGAGACTATAAAACGTCTTTGGATGCGAGACTAACCTTTAACTTATTATCAAAAGTCATCGCTTTTATTGATAAAAGTGTCGTTTATCATAAGGACCAGTCTAGTATAGTTATCGGTACTTTGTGAAATATTACTGGCCGCTTTGGTCGCAGTATGCACTTCTTTTACACCTTTGACCAGTGACATGTGTTCCTGTCTTTGTTGGTGAGAACGGCCTAAGACGTTCTCATCATCACATTTCCAACGTCAACTCTTCAAGCTTGTCAAAACGGCCACTTTACGTGAGAACCCGAACCTGCACTTGACGGACGATTCAGATCCGCCGTCTTTAAGTGATACCCCTTCGTCATCTCCACTCTCTGCAGTCAGTAGTTCACCATCGGTATGTTTTATTAGAATTTGTGGTTTTCACATTTAACTATCCTACATTAATTGTATTGTACTAATATAATGTAAATGTTTAAGTGGGGCATAATTGTTAATAATTAATATGGCAGTAACAAATGCCTTTAGTACGAAAAAATGGAGAGCTGATAAAGATAGCTTGCGTATAGACGATACAGGTGGTTTATTCGCTTATGAACGCTCAAAAAAGTATTTCGAATTTTTCAAGGAGAATTTCCCAAGCAATCTTAAAGTATTCAAGTGCAGGAGGTTGTGCCTGAAAATGACTGTAAATTAATAACCAGGGTAGTAATAATAAGTAGCATCCTCATTACAAAGCGTTATCTTCTTCGTCTTTTCTCCAAGAAGTTTGTGCTTAATAAGTGTTTGCGGGTATAAGGAAGGCTAGGATGGGGTTATGGTGGGAGAAGTGTATGAAAGTGAGACTATACTAAGAAATGTAGGCTTGCGCGGGTGGATGCTGACGGGTGGAACGGAGCTTAGTACACATATTGCCAAGGAGAAGCATGTAACATATAGAAGAAGGGAAATAGAGGGAAGGCTTGTCAAACATATTATTGACCATAAAAACATGGGAAGAATTGACACTATATTTCCTCTCCTTTAATGTTTGTTCGCCTGTGTGTGTGAATATGAGTGTGACTGCGTGTGTGCATGACCGCATATAAATCCAATTCCTTCCGTCAGCAAACAATGAAAGTCAAATTCACCCTAAAAGCCCTCTACCACTCTTGAATATTATATGGGATTCCTTAGTCCTCTACTATTTCTTCCTTGTATGTTAATTTGAAGACAATACACTCTCTCAATTTTGACTCAATTCCCGCTGGATATAAAAACTATTTTCATGTATTCTCTTCGATAATACTTTCTAGAAAAAACAATGAATATAGGAATAGTTTATCTGTCATTCCGTATATTCAATAAGTCCTACTCGATCCATTCACTCTAATATTTTTATTGATATTCATCGTCTCCTGTATTACTGAATCAATTGCTGCCCCTGAATTTACTATCTGAAGGAGTACCTTGACAAATTTTGAATGTTACACTCTACCATCTTTCCTTACTGTTTTCCCTTTATATTATTACTTTATCTTATATCCAATTCCTTACATATTTGGATTGAAAAGTCTTTAAAGCATGATGAATCTGTATAGCAGTTCCAATTCACAACTCCAATATCTGCAAATGAAATGTGTGTACACTAATATTCTTTTACCATTACAGTCAGTTTCTTTTTGTATTGCTATTATTGTATTGCCTCTAGTAATTCGCAATAATTGTTTCAACTTAAAAGCCTATCGATGAAGATCTCATAATAATGAATATAACAATAGATCTGCAATGAACAGCCGTCAAATACAACCTATAAAATCCCAGTCACACCACATACATGTGTGCGTTAAGAAGTAGGATGTCGTAAATAATACACTGATATTACCCCTATCAGCTATTAGCTATATTTGTATGGATTAAATCCGTGCAAAACGGCAGATATGATTGCCATTACGACTAGAATATAATGATGCATTAATGCTGTAGAGTAACTGAGAATTGTGGAAATTTGTGTGAGAGTGAATTTAATTGATGATTATCACTAATGATGTGGGAATACGGGAGTATCTATTTGATGGTTGTTTTACGACGACAATATTACTCTCCGTCAGCACCGCTGGTTATATAATTATGCATATTGTGTGAGTACAAAGTTATCCATTTATGAGCTTTAGTAAAATTTTGGAATCATGTTATATAGGTGAATTCTGGAGGAACATTAGGAATGCTTGAATTCCACTCTAATCCACCGGTTGCAACAGCTGGTTCACCTGCATCATCAATGCTGTCGCTGCTCAACCTTAACAGCTTAGCGGCAGGTTTGTGTCAGTATAAATTAAATATAATATTCTTCATTTTACATCTTTAAACGTATTTAAGTATACAACCTAGATTATTTGCTTAGTTGTTGCTGATGATTACAGTTATCTTTAATTTGACACATCAATACATGTTTATGGCCGCCAGAGATTATCTTATGTTCAAGAACTAGAACATTCTCTCGTCGGCGAATTCCTATAAGTTGATGATTTTTAACTGTATTGATACATTAATCTAAAAAATACATTAATACATTAATAAAAAAATGTAAATAAAATGTGCCGTAATCTGGAATGTATTTATCAGCATCGAGCAACCTCAGACTAATACAATTCACTTGAATTTAACTTTAACTACATAGAACTTTTGAACAAGCTTGCGACGACAAATTGACGTAAATTTGAGAATTGTTCTATGATCTCCAGGTAACATGGAAGGTGTGAGTCGAGGAGGAAATGCAGCAACTAGTCCGGCAGCTGCTTTTGTTCTTGGTAGCCCACCTCTAGCAGCATTACATTCTATGACTGAAATGAAATCAGCCATGTTACAACATTATACTCCAACTTCCGTAGCAGCCCAAAGTCTTAAAAACGCTTCCCTTCACGGCCTCCCTCCTACTGTAATAATTGATTAATATGATATAATTTCATTTGTTTGTTTTCATATCCAATTTTTTTTACTTCCATTAAAAATCATAAACTCCAAATGTTTATTAAAACAAGACAATACTAATCACATGCTAAACAGAATTCCTGTGCATGTTGCCCGTTTCAGAGCGTCCACTCACCTTTAACCAGCTCCTCGAGCAATTCCACATTGGGGACACCCCACGGCATTGATCATATATTAAGCCGGCCATCACAATCTTTAAATGCAGCCATGGTAGCAGCATCGGCGGTTGTTGGCGCCAGTGCGGCAGCAGCCGGAGCAGCGGCTGGACTTGCGAGGCTTCCGCATGGCATGGGAATGTCAATGAGTCACATGGCTGGGACAGCTTGGATGGGTGCCATTGGAAAACAATTAGAGTTGGCCAGACCAGCACTCTACTGGCCTGGTCTTCAGGGTCTTGTGGGAAACCCAAACCTGTGGAGAGAGCGTGTTAATCATTCGGGTAAGAACTGATCTTACTACATAATATGCATAGTATTAACAAAATTGCAAAGTAAAAAGTTTGCTTGTTGTGATTGTATTGAATATGATACTTAGAAAGGGTGCTTGTTGTGTACATAGGTAAGAATATTCGGAAAAGTTTAAGGTCCGCATATAACTTGGAAAGGTTTGGCGTAATTATGTAGATACTTGGAAAGGCTTGCTTGGCTGTCCTCTTGTAACTATTCGTAAATGTCAAGATTTATTACATGTAATTGAATTAGCCTTTTCTCACATCATTCAGATTCGAAAGTGGGGCGTTGGGAAGAGTACACAGTAACCAAAAGCACATCGAGTGTGTAAGATCGTGAGGGGTGAATTTTCAGATACTCCCAAATCACTATCCACTTTTGTGAGTGCTAAATGGTTCCAATATGTGATTTCATGGGTCTGTATCACTATTGTTGACTTTTAGTGTACATATTTAATCCTATATGGATGGAAATACTGTGCCCAACTAGGAACAAGAATCAGGACGGAGTTTCTCAGTCAATGCTTCCCATTTGATTAGATTCATACAAGATAGTGTCTATTTACAACGGCATGACGTATTAATTAAGTGAAAGCTCTTATTGCAATGAAATGATTCATACTTGTTCCCTCCTTTGGATCATTCTTTTCTCTCTCAATCTTTTATCCTGCATATATATACACTTTTCCAACCTTCTCTCATGCCCAGTAGTTTAATAAGTATAATACCCAAAACTTCACATCATGTGTATCTGTTAGCTAATCAAATTGATACGGTTCGACCTATCATAATCAACTCAATACTGCCATGATTCTGTTCCCTTGTTTTCCTTCTAAAAGTCAGTCTGAACTAATGTCCACATTACTGTCGATTGAAATGGTTGAACTACAAACGTCAGTCCGCATTTCGCTCAATTAGTGTTCGGTAGTCATTGGTGATCATTTTGCGTGAGGGAACTTCTCCCCTTTATACATATAAGTATACCGCCCTTACTGTAATCACTTTGCTGAACATTTATTATCGATACGTACAATTAAGGCAATGTTATAGTAAACCAAAATCTCTCTTGAAGACTTGAGTTTTTCTCGATGGCTGTACGGATTAAGCACTTTACTGTTTGAACTTTACATTAACTTGTCCCCGTCGTATGTTGTTTTGTATATCATTCCCAACATCTGCAAACGCATGTTTGGGATAAGATTTGCACAAATGATTATATTAATTAATACGCTACTGAAAAATAATTATACTTGTAGCAACACTGTGCTATATGCAGGTTAAAATAATTTTTTCAATATATGTATATAATATTACACAATATTTTGTAAATTTCAAACTAATAACAACAACAAATATTTCTTTATGCCGTTTAATACAACGGAATAGCCTAAACACAAGCTTGAAATTGTATTTTAAGAAAAAATATATCTGGGCGTAAATGCCAGCAATCTAAATCCAATCGAACATATTTATTGCATATTTGCAACTATTACGTAATGAGGAACAATGAAGGAATGTTAGTTCCAACAGTAGTGAAAATGACGAACGTGAGGGTTATGAGGGTGATGTAATTATAATTTAATTAATCATGCAAGGCTTTGATGCCTAGGAGGATTTGGCGTTCATCGGAAATTGGATTACTAGGACTATTAGAGTTTTGAATGGTAAAAGACAGAGCAGCTGCAGACCATGTTTTCGCTGAATCAAAGGAATATAGTTAGTGAGATTGTTCTCATAGCTATTGTAACAGTCTCGAAGTAACTATATTCAGCTCCACAAATCGTAAGTGTGGGGAATAAACGGGAATAATGAAATGAGGTGAACCACGACGAGGACGTCGACTGTCGACTACACACTGTTGTCGGTGGATGTATACGAGAATAGAGGAGTCAGATTTGGCTTTTGGCCATCTGCTGAAGCCAATGAAGGGAGATGAAATCCGCATACAGAGCGATGGCAGGTAATAAAAATCTCTCATGAAGATTTTATTCTGAGGATCTGGGGCGGAATCTTCTCCGGAGAAGTGCACTATGGGATTACCATTCATGCCATGATAATATACCTACCTCCTTCCCTCAGTTGGACCTCAGAACGCAAACATCATATGGTTGCTAATTAAGTGAAACTTGGGTTGCATGGGCTCTAGTGTGTCTCAATATTTGTCCTCAGATTTGATGCACACGCTCATCCTCTCTATGTTGTAACAATTATTGCTGTCCCAACATGAGTTCCACTCAACCCAAAATCTAAGCCCAACTCGGTGTTTAACTTCCATCCGCTCCTCTCACTTTCCACTATATCCCCTCAATTAACAGATCCTTTTCTTGCCTCATATTCCAGAGGTTATCGCAAGCCTACTGATTACATGTATATACCAGAACAATACGCTTTCCGCCAATTGATTTCCACACAGTTTCCCCTTGTGAATCCCTGTTTGCTCAATGTACACGACAGTACTTCATATAAACTCCTCTAAATAACTCTTGTCTTGATTCCGTTTAACACCCTACACATAACCTTGTTCCAACGTTCCAACAACAGTCCTTCTTTTCTTCCATATATAAAACACGCATCTCGTAAAATCTCATTAATTTTGACGACACAATTTGTCGCTGTATTTGTCATGGTCGTGGCGTTTCGGGTGGTCAGGATGCCAGGCAACGTGCACTAATAGTCCTGTCAGTCCGATCCCACATCCTGCACATAACTTGTCACTTAACTCAAACCCATATTGCCTTTCAATCCACTAATACACATAGGTTTCTGTCAACTCGTAAGCATATTAAATTGATTTCAGCCAACTCATGGTCTGTGCTATCACCTCATGCTCTTTATTTAACTCATAAACTCCACCGCTATGATAACAGTGAATCTAATAATGACAGCTGTAGCTATGATACTGATAAGTATAACCATATATAACGCCGATTGAACCTACCCTTCAATCATCATTGGTTTTTTGTCAAATTATCAAACTCAGTATATTAGACTTGCAGGGTGAGAGACAATTAATTAGTTTTATCTACATTGTGGGATTTGCATCTTATTACGATATTATCTTTATATTGCTGCTATCGTTGTTATATTTACTTGTCTAATGTTTACATTTCTTCTTTCTGCTTTTAGATGATTAATGGTAATATTATAATATGAGTATGTATGTTTTTGATTTACAACTATCACAATTTGCTCACTTTAAATTCTAATGAAAGAAAAATAGTTCGAATGTGCAATAATAAGTATATTTGGTTGTATGGTTAATGTACAATTACACTGTATGATTCCAGTTGGAAGTTCAGGAGCAGATAAAGACGGAAAGAAGAAACATACCCGTCCAACATTTAGTGGTCAGCAAATATTCGCTTTGGAAAAAACCTTTGAACAAACCAAATATCTGGCTGGACCTGAGCGAGCCAAATTAGCTTATGCTTTAGGAATGACAGAGTCACAAGTCAAGGTAAGATACCCATGCATTTATTTGGTCGTGTTTTCATTTTATTATTTAAATTCTATTCTTTTATGACATTTATATACACACAGCCAGGAAAGTGTATCACCCAATTTCCAAGTATTTACTTTATTGAGATCCCCTGAGCATTTTTGAGGCGTTATGGCTGGAAAATACCATAAATATTTTGTTAGCAACTACAATATACGAATATTTTCCTCTCGCGTAGTAAATCTTGTAAAGAAATTAACGATTCCTAAAAGATGAGAATGGGTGTGTCAGACTCTGTGGGTTCTTGTCTGTGCCGGAGAGATCCTGCTGTACTATAGAGGACATAATATTATTACTTAGTCTGTATAATACAAAAAGTAATACTGTTTCCATTGCTCATATAGACTTGTGTTCATTAAATTTGGTTTCACACGCCAAGTCTTGGGCACATGTAGCTTTGGGAGTGAGCGGAGAGGGCGAAAACCACAAGACATGAGAAAGTTAATTGGGTATGAGCATGAGTGTCTGTATTGGAGTCTCCTCATAAAATTTATGCGAAAAGTTGTAGAATTATAAGATAAAGGAGTCTGATACAGTTTTACAATAGAGACGCAAATAGCATGTGGAATGAATGACTCTCATCGAATCCCCTCTGTTTTTCTATTTATTGTTACTCTTAGTACAGCCTACTACACAGGGGTAGGACATATTGTTTTATTTCGCATAGTTGCAGTAAATGCCTCTAAAATCATCACGCGTGTTCATGACCCAAGATTAGAAATCACCAGCCACTGTTGTACATAGACTTTTATAACTGTGTATAATCTTTTTAGTTCCAATTCTCTATTAGCTCCTATAATAATTCTTTCACAGTATAACATATTAGTTCTGTTGTAGTTGCATTTACGTGTTTCGTTCTATTGCTATATTTGTTCCTGTGTAGTTGCATCAGCTGAAGTTGTTCAATTCCTGTATTAACGTGAAGTACCTTTCCAGCTGTATAACCTTTTGGAGGTGTTAATACTATTAAGGAGGGCGGAGAGTCAGGGAGTCGATGCTGTAGGTCAGACGAAAAGTCAGATGTGCAGAATAGTTATGATAAAGCAGGCTGACACGTAGTCAATAAGTCGGATGATCCGATTAGGTGAAACAAAGAGTTGCTTGTGTGTATACTTAGAGCTCATACTCCGACCCTTTCGTGTATATCGTGGGTTTGTAAAGTCATACGACTTTCAGATTCAATGAATGGTTTTAAGGAAAGATGACTGGACACTTGCTCTGGCTCGACCAGACGACCTGGCGCTCGTACAATGTACACTGCGGTAAACTCACAAGGTTGCACAAGTAGCAGCTCTGATAATACTGCTACACACAGGACAATGCATGCGCAGCGTACATAAATATCTTTCATTCACATACTTGCACATCATTATATATGTACATATACAAATATATACTAAAGGCAAAAGATACGAACTAACACCTGTGCTAAAAGGATTAAGTGTCCCCTCCGTGTATGACATTGAGTAGACAAATTGGTTGAAGAGAAAGGCTTCTCGCTCTCCCTCTGAGGAAATAATAAGCCATAGGAGACGATGGTATTCCCTGTAAAATTGGTCCTCGGTGAATGCCCCAGGCGAACTTACCAAAATTATCCCATGCTGAAATGCTCGATTGCTTGACACTGTAATAAATTTCTACTGATTTCATATATAATACAGGGGGAGAGAGGGAGCCAGGGAATATATAAACACATACAGAACTGTACTTGAGAAAGCCGCATTGGTCTTCAGTGAAGGATTCTCTTGACGATTTTTCACCCACACCTGCTCACTTGTACTTTATATTGCCCCATAAAATCTATTTCATGTCGTATTATATACATGGTCTTCGCTGCTGCTCGCATTCCTTCGCATACAAACTTTTTTCTACATGTATTGGTACCTTGATAAAGGGTATTAAAAAGTATGTAAATGTATGAGTGTGTAAAGATGTTTATATCTGTTGAACTCTATATATTTCCCTGCCTATGCTGCTCCTTGGTGTTGCGAGTGAGGGTATGCGTGGGTTAATACATTTGTTCCTCAAATAATAAGCCCACTTATTCTATGATATGTAAAATAGCTATAGATTTTCTTTAGGACTGTGTAAAGTGCAACCTCTTAGTATGTACGAGAGTGTAAAATAACCATGTATACTAATGTTATACACGAGGAAAAAATTAGACCTTGTTGTCAGCATCGACTTAAGTGGATATCTCCCGCTGCCTCGCATTTCTTCATTATTTTTTAATCTAGCATAATATTCTCCTATTTAGCCCAAGTCTAATCAATTACATCACTTACTTGGTTTTATAAAAGGGAAGCAAGCAGAACCCAGAGGATCCACCACACTCTCTCCTTCATCTGAGGCTTCATTATCATTATTAGCCTTCTGAGGCACCTCTCTTTTTAATACTTTAGCTCCTTCTAGAAAGAAACTTTACGCAAATATAGTATAGCATAAAGCGAGGTGGTTTCCCTAAAGAGCTCTACAACAGCCACACCATGACATCCTTTCGGTTTACACGCACACACGTATTCACACATCCAGTCAAGCACACCGCCATCATACCCCGCAAAATGCATAGTGAGGATTGCATCACGAAAGAATAGAAACCACGGGAGAAGTAGTAGTCGACTCAGTAAAAGAGTAACAAGTGCATGTGTGTATGGTATATAAGGACCTGATGAGGACGAGATAGGATAAGATGAGATAAAAAATATAGTTAGGAGTTAGAACCTCCAAAGTTTTTATGGCACAATTCGTATGGCTCTATATACAGGCAAGGAAAGTACAAAGACTGAAAGAGAGAGGAGGCTAATGAGATGAGAGATGAGGGTATAGAAAGGATAGTGGGTTGATAAAATTCTCTACGATGGTTTTTCTCCACCCCATCGTATTGCAAGGCGGAGTTAACCATTATTGCCGTTGAGTGTGTCGAATTCCTGGAACAAAAGATACTTTACAATGGTATACTCCGAAATGCCCACCATATTATTTATTCTCTCCTTTCCACATCATATGTACCTGACTTTCCACAGCTTTACACATACAATCCCACACATGTACGGATGCAAAATTTATCCTTCCACCTAGCTGTTACATACACATATATACGCACATCCTATTCACAGTCAGATCTTGGAGATTTTGTACGTTCTACACATACGTAAACCAGTATTACATGAATTAGAGATCCTTGTGTAACGCGAGTATACATAACAGTATGGGTTAGAGTAAATATGCGTGGAACTATGTGTTGCATTAGTACCAAAGACACTGTAGTTGCAACTGAGGCTCCTCATTCCCTACATACAAGGTTACCCTCTGAAACAGTTTTTTGCATATCAATGCATCGTCCATCTGTTCACTGTAATAAGTAATAGAAAGACCGTCCCAGTCGTTTCGCTTTTTGTAAAAGAGCTTTTTTCCTCACTTGATTGCGGTTTCCAATAACCGCCCATTCGTTCGAATCCGCTATTAATTCTAATTAGATAAAACTTATTTTTCTTTTCCTTTTTTGCTTTTAATACTTATGAAATACAGAGGAACAGCACAGCAGTTAAGTCCCGACGTGGGTGAACAAGTTTCTGCTACCAAAAGATGTCTTATTGTATTGTGTAGTACAACTCAAGTTTTATCTCTATAAGCTCCTATACCAAAACCCGGAACTTATATTGCAGAGAATATTATTTGAAATATGTATACACACAAGCGTGTGTGCATTTGAACATGTATGTAACTTGCATATGAATGCGTGTGTGCTTTATACAGAGCAGAGGAGCAAAAAAGGGATGAGCAACGTGCCTCTCCGATTATCCTACAAGACTATCATACAACTTTTATGCTATTAGGCGACACTTGCTCCGCTTCAAATAGCTCATTGAAACGAGAGAAAAAAAGTTTGGCTCTATTTTAACCAACTATTCCTTGTTTAAGGGAAACTTTTCACCAAGACAAACAAATATTGCGACAAACTCTGGCTTATTTCGAACTTACTAACTTTTGTTTCTTGTGTAGTATCATCATGGACGGGTAGGCCGTTCGCCTTTGTAGTAGCGGTTGTTATATAACTAACTAACAGTGGTGCTTGCAGTGTTCCAGATTGTGTGACATATGAGGAGGGAAGCAAGAGAGGGTCGTAATTTACTTTCCTACGGATTATTTTCTACATCCTGTCTAACTCTATTTATTTTTGTATTTAATATGTACGTAGCTTTCACTCAGATAGGAAAATGAGCTCGTTTTTCTCCAACTTTTCTTGTCCTTCTGCATATTATCCCACTGCTCAAACATCATGTATAACATTGGCTAGAGCACATGTAGGTACAAGTAACAGCATTTCTATCTCAAAAGCAAATAAGCCTAAACTTATACTACAGCGCCTATAAATTTCCTTGTCTTCCATGGTTGTATGTGTCCGCACTTCAATAAACGGTCTTGGCGAGTACGCAAATACTGGGACAACGATGAAGCTTACCATAGTATTTGTTTGTAATAACACTATAGTTTAGTACATTGTGAAACGATAGAGATTTTTTACTTCTTTTTTTGATATTGCTATACTATGATCTGCAACACCAATATTTAGATAATGCAGTCTACCGTGTAAATTACAAACGAAATTTAACAATTCTCTATTCTGGTTTGATGCACCAAACTTTCCCCCTTACTTAACCCTCAAATAAGGTTCTTGTGCTACTTGAGTTTTAACAATCATTTTAGTACTAAAATTGTATACCCTTTTAACCTCTGAAGAATCATGGGACTTAATATGAAATCATTGAGAAAAGAGCAAAAGTATATGGACGTCATACAAAATCAAACAAAAACTTGGCGATGATTGTATGTTATGTGACGGCGTTTTGCTTATGGTGATGCTACTTTTGATGTTCCCAGAACACAACTTGCTATCTGCATCCAGAATTTGGTGCTGCTAACCAAACCAGTATTACACATTCACATTTGACGCATAGTCAGCATTTAAGGCCGGCGTTTGCAAGGCATTCTAAAAGGTGGTCGGAAATGCTTTATAGAGAAGTAATGAAGGGTAAATAGAGTGAGGTTGGTTACCAGAAATGAAAAACATTATGAGATATATGAAATAAGTACACACGAGTGCCGTGGATGTTTTCAATGAAGCCACCAAAGAAGATTAAACTGAGTTGAATAGGTTGGCGTGGAAATCAAACTAAAAGCTTGGCGATATTTCATAAACGTTTGACTCGTGTTTTATCCGAAATATTATTCCACGTAGCACTAATAAAAGCACGCACCAATGAATACTTTTGACGATCAAAATGCATCAATTTTCCATATGATCGTTCCCATTCATCTGATTATATTGACCAGGCTAGCCAGACTTTCCTTCCGATGTTCACACTGTATGACAAGCTAAACAGACAACTTTTGGTGTACTCACTGGGCTGTACGATTAGACGTATAGTGACTTGTGACATACTAGTCACTATAGGACAATGCTATAGTTACAAAATACATGTTGTAACCTTAATATTTGTCGACCTGTTAAAAGTCAGCCATGACGCTGTTGTGGAATACGCATTAAATGATATTTTTAAGTACAAAATTCTAGCAATATAAAGTTATGAATGTCTACGATGAATAAATACAAGAATAACTATGCATGTTTATATCACTGCATTGCATAGAACGACACAAGTAGTTAAATAAGTACCGTGCATCGACAGCATACTGTGTACTCTGTGGATCTAATCCTGCAGAGGTTTTTTCATCCCTGACTTTAGCTCTTTCTTTCGATTCCACTCCTATGTACTTTAGGGATAAAGTTTGACTTTGTAACGTTTATGCCTTTTATTGTCCCCGAACAAAATGGTCCGGGGAGAATCTGTCACTATTTGCCTATCAAACGTTCTATTCAATTGGCCATTGAAAAAGTGTTTCTCTCTATGAAGTTTATGTCATGATTTCCCCAGGCTACTCAGTCTCTCTTTGTGAGCAGTTCCTCATATGTCTGTACTTTGTATACAATCCCTACACGTTTTGTATATACCTTATTATATGTATATCAATAATAATAATAAAATCCAACCAGGTCAAGTACAAGTATGAATAGGCTTAAACTTTAATGCTTGTATATGTGCGTCAATACTTTCATGTATGCTCCGTTGCTGGGTGTACCCTATCCTATAGTGTAATACCTCTTCCAGATGGAATAATCAAATTATGGCGAAAAGACATCCATAGACTATTTATTCTTTTCGAAAACTTTTCTCATGTCAGTTTTAAGGCAGTTAGCTACTGTTTTATGGCTAGAATCTTATACTATATTGCTTTTAATGTCCGACAAGAGTTCAAGCAATCTCCGAGCTTTTACGTTATTACTTTCATTTCTTACTGCCTTTCTGATTGAACTGTTTAAACTATTTTACTATAGTTATTTCTCGAAAATTACAGATGCAAGCTCATTTTTTGTAGTTACAATGGTGGTTACATCAGTTGAATAGTAAATTTGTTAGATTAAATATTTCCTTATTAATTTTTATTTTAGAATTGTTTATGAAAGCAGTTATACAATTAATGTATACATGCAAAAGGAAGTTACTTAATTGTTTTTTGAATAGAAATTAAATCCATGCTTTAGGGGGTTTAAATGTAATGTTAACATTTCATAAGCCAGATCATATTTGATTAAAATGGTAATGTATTGTGTACACGAACATACATTATTATAATTGTGTTAGCGCTGATTAAGTTAACGCTTCTTTATTACGCTAGCGTCTAAACTTAATTATGTTGAGTCTTAAAACGGCAGCAGAGGAGGATGACACTGTAAAAATGTAATTTGAGTTTTGTGTGCAGAAAATATCTCATATGAATGAAACAATTTGTTCATGTGGATCATGTGGACGTGCTCTTGTAGTTCGACGATGCTATCTAGTCAGCGTTACGTATTTATTGTTTCGGTGTTCAGGCGTAAGGGGAATAAATGAACGAGTGATATGATAACAATATATGACAGATGAGTCGGGAGGTCGCCCGGGAGAGTGTGAGGAATTAATAAATTTGTTGTCATTTCATTAGTCCCCAGAGTGTTGTGTTGTACCATAAAATGTGAAGAATGATATCATATCCCTCTTTGGGAGCAATATCCTTATCGAATTAAATTGTTCGTAATCAAGCATAAAGGCAATGGGCTTTTATTTTGTCAGATAAAACTCATGTGTTGAACCTCACATGATTTGCCCTGTAATCAAGTCGTGAAGAAAAACTCTCGTAAAATATCATGGTTCTTTCTTCCATCCTATAGACGAAATCATGCTACTACTACATTGTTTAGCTTCATATACTTTTCCTTATTCTTTTTAGCTCTGTTTTCCTCCCACATCATCCAATGTTTCACACTGCTACGCTGATACCCTCCTCCTCTTCCTTTTCGATAGTCTTTCTTCGTCATAAACCTTCAAATTGGTCTGCAATGAAAGCTTTGAATCTCCCGTGCTCACGTATTGAATGATCTCTCATGTGATGAAAATTGTCCGGATACTTTATAGTTTGGCACTTGTATACATGTCTATAGTAAGTGTATCTCTTTCGCACCATCATGGTGGTCCATAAACCAAGTTCGAAGTTGCTTAGCCCAGTCAGTCAGTTTCCCTCTCTATCAACGTTTTTATCGGATAAATACTACGTTCATGGTGATGAAGACTACAAAAAACCAAGGCTGCACATTGTATTACACAAATTGTGTAATAGCCGGTGCATCGTATAAACAAAGTAGTTCTACCTTCTTGGAGAAATATTAACTACTCATATAGTTTGTTTATGGTTGTTATAAATTAGTTGTTGTAGCTATATATCATTACACTCATAGTGAAAACTGTACTAAGCATTTAGTTTGGCTTTTCGGATGCACAGACATCAACCGCTTAATGTGGAAACTAGAAACCATCGGGGTTTGTAGAAAGCAAGTATAATTATGTAGTATTATGTTATCAGTTGACAGCTAAGCTTTTGCAAAATATATTTCTTTTACATGACCAATAATTACATGAATGAGTCGAGACTGTAGGATTTAGAGATGGTGTATACAAGTAAAGTGTGATGGTTTTAAGATGATATTCGAGACTGTGAGAAGAGATGCAGAGCGAGTGTCAAGAGCGAAAAACATTTGTTGCTAATGACTCGTTCTGTTCATTAATCAACATTAATTCCTACCAACTCCCCCTCAATTCTCTGAATCTCCTTCACACGGCAGTTCCTTTAAATGCAGGTTTGTGTGTGTAGCATACATTGACTATACCCAAGCCATTTCTTGGCTTGTTATAAATATATGTGTACATAAAATGTGAACGAAGCATACAATGTTCTGAACTCCCATGGACGAATACTGTGTTCGTTTAACTATAACTGGTATTAACATTGCATGATTTATAGTACATATATGAATGTTCCCTAGTTTAATGGTCTTTCATCTTCATGTATTTCGCTCCTCTGTAGCTCCGACTTCCATGCTATGCATCTGACTTATTTGTAAATAATTTTTGAATGTAGAAATATGCATGTAAATTTTATATATATTTACGTAAATTTCTTGATTGAATATGAGGAAATTTCTTCTCCATTGACATACTAACATTTTTCGTTTAGCTGTTTAGCATTATATTTTTACACGATTCGACAACTCATCCTTGTTTTTTACTTAGACTGAATATAAAATAATGACTATATGACTATTAAAGCATGAGATCCATTTGATAAAGCCATGTAGGATATTGGGATTTGCGGGGAGAAATATAAACAAGAAATTATTATTAACAGAAAGATGTGGATTTTCGTTAATACCAAAGTAAAAAAGTAATTTAATGTGCATTCGTATGTAGCGCGGTGGGGTGCTCTTGCTGTGAACAAGGATTAAGCAAATGATAGCGAAAGGATCTCATTAGATAGAGATTAATTCAATATTGGTAACTCTATAGGGACCAATACATTTGTTTTGAACCCACAACAGTGGTATAGATAGCTATCTGCGTTTACCGAGTACGGAGATGATGTTGTGTGTGGTGGAGTAACTAGAATTTAAGAGTGTCAGAGAGGACGGAATCCAGTGGCATAACGTCCGACGGTTGTTGTCTGTTGTTATATCCTGAGAGTGGTAAAATGATTACATGCGTGAGGTTTTCCGATAAGAATGATTTGATGATACTGATAATAAAATTAAGTCAGAGAAACCACAGAGTCCCGAAAGCAATATGAAGAGCATAAGCCATGGTTGTAGAAGGACGATGTCGGTCGGGCGGTTGGTTGGCCTTTATGAAAATGCAGTTTAAATAAATCTCCGCAGCTTGGGCTGAATTACATACTACATGATTGTATAATTGGATGTGGGGTGCTTCTAATTCCACTTCATTTCTATGATAACAACAGGACAGGACGAAATATGGGGAGGTTGTTTTGTTATTTTACTCTACATCTACTACTACTACTACTACAGATACTACACTAATACTACAACATGCTTAAAGTTCGCTGCATCACCGCCTCCTTCACAATCTTCACTCTATACTTTGGCTCATCTTGCCTTTTCTCCTCCAAAATGACAACTTCCCACACTATACAGCTTCCTATCCTACAATCATCTTTGCCGCCTGCTTATGCTAATCAGATTCACATTCAAGTTTACTCACTGCATAGTGAGTAAACTTGTACTCACCGCATAGTGTGCAAGGCATGGGTTGAACTAATTTTGTAAGCCCTTGAACATTAAAACTCCTCAAAAACTTGAAAACAGTGAAGTAGTATTTAGAAACTGGATGTTTAATCTAGTGTCCGATAAGGTTTTTAGACTTTCGTCGTTGAACTTTCTTATTTTTTCTGCTGATTCTCAATTTGTTGGTAGTTTTCTTTTTTTGATTATGTACTTACATGGTTTTGTTTTCTGAATTTCTGAAATTCGTTGGCTTGAATATATATTTGTTGCTGGATTTTGCATTCGGACAATTTGTAGAGGAATACATGCTGACGAAATCTGTTTTCTGATGATGCTCCTATACGATTTATTTTTAATACAGTTCATTTGAAGCCAGTATGTTTAAAAAACACCAAGACTACTCGTCATGGATGTGTACATTTGGGGATAATTTGATTAGCATTCGATAAGCCCTGCATCTGTCTCTGTGTATTACCAAGGTCTATTTTTGATTATCACATTTTTATTGCATGATAAACAAAAGCTCAAGCCTGGCTATGAACATTTGTGGCCGTTCAATTTCTCCTCTCGCTGACTTCTGTGTAACGCTAAGCGTCTACAAAATATGCTCACCACACAGGGTGCACGGAGTCGGTAATTATTAACACGCTCGCTTTCAATGTGTCAGACAGCCTATTGTGCATGGCTGTATCCATAGCTCAAGAATGTTATAGTGTGCTGTTAAGTGTGTTGTAGTATACAAATTGATACAGGCGGGAGAGCTACACGAGTGTTTTCATAATGGGTATAATAATAGTCCCGTACATTGTATAGAGTGCATATGTTTTGAAAGTATGTAGGAAGAACATGGCTGGAGCTGGAAATAGTTTTCTACGTAGGGAGAGTTAGTTAAAGGAGGGGGACGTACTAGGCTTGGAGGGCTCTGGGCTTTTCTCTTGACTCCCGAAATCCCGGCTGATGATCGATGGATGTTCCATATGAGCTAAAGAGCATGTAATTTGCAAATACAAGGCATAATTAGCCTTGATTACAAGAAAGGAAAGTAGGCGAGATAAAGATGGTCCTTTCTCTCTGCTCTTCTGGTGCATGATTTACCGCATCGGCACTCCCTCTACACAACGACCCCGCTTAATTGTAATTCTCCATTAAATTTGTCCAAAAGTCTGCCTGATAAATGCACTTCATAAATGGTAGCACTATAATATGTAGTCGGTCTGTCATCCATTTCTCTCCTCCGGCTCTACTAACTTCTCTTCCATATCTCTGGTGTTCCCTGCATCACAATTTATACGTCATTTGTGCATACAATACGTAACATATTTATATACATAATGTCTTGTAAGTTATTACACGCTTCACTCTATACTTACTCTGCTCAACCCTATTCTTCGTTAAAGATTCCGTGTGTATACAAAAGCCATTGTCTTGTCGCACAGTAATTTATTTTAATTTACCCTTCATCTTCCTAATAAATACAACATTGTTCTTCTCCTGACAGGTTTGGTTTCAAAACCGACGAACTAAATGGAGGAAGAAACATGCGGCCGAGATGGCTACAGCCAAGCGAAAACAGGAGGAGGCGGAAGGACTCATCGATACGTCCGACCACGAGGAATGTGGGGATTCCATGGAGGAACATCATCACCTTTCAAAACGATCAAAATATCATGACGACTCCTCAGATCTTCACTAAATTAAATGAAAAAGAATGAGAGAGGCGTTGAAAAATGAAAAAAACATACACTGTACTTTAAAATACTAAAAATATGAAGTATTAACTTAGTACATAATAAATAATATGACAACCAAACAGAAACAGCAATCCTCACAAGTTTTGGCCATACTAATCACTTAAATACATAAAATATATTTAGGATTTATTTATTTCCAATTCTATACAATTGGAGGCATCGTCGACAACTTCGCTGCGGATAAGGTGACAGCAGCAGGTAATACTTCGTATACTACAATATAACTTATATACATAAAGGCTAAAGTACTTGTGTGAGTTTCTGTGTCAGGTTGTTTCCTTCTTGTCATCCGCGTTTTCAATCCAAAGACTTTTTTGTATCAGTTTATTCTTGTTGTCAGGATCAATATGTATATAGTATCATACAGTACAAGTTTGCATAAACGCATATTCCATCGTACATAATAAGAATCATATATTTAAAAAAGATAAAACATATTATACACATACACCATAATGCATAACGGTTGCATGAGACACTATTATTATAAGGATATTGTCATGTATGTATATGTAACTATAAAAATTATTCTTCATTGTTGAGATCTTTCCAGTGTTTCCTCAACACAACTCACATTGATAAATACATACAATTTAAACCGAATCTGAGTTACACATGGTGTATAATTCTATTACGTATGGATTATTGGATTATTGCTTATTACCTTTTATGTAGGAATGATACTAAAAATAAGTATTGTTGAAGCGCTGTAGTCATATCCGCATTTATTACATTTTAGTAAACAAACAAAACTAGCTAACTAAACAAAGTCCCAGTTTTTACAAATTAAGCTACACGAGATTCGAAGAACAAAGTGTGGTTGCATACTTCTGGAAACTGGATACCATAACTAAATCAACGGAATTTTCGACTTAACTTTGATTTGTCTTGAATTGGAATATTAGCGGTTTTCTTATAATCTGCAAACTATCCGCTATTAACCAATTGAGGAAAGGAAAAGCAATACGGAACATTGTTGCTTCTGTTGAGTAGTAAATTCATTCAAGAACCTCAAAGTCATAATTAATGTTTGAGTTTCCTATTAAATGGAACAATAAGTGAGTGAGACTCTTATATTCTAATAAGTGTGTTGTGAATGGAAAGAAAATACGTTTGCTTTGTACTACAGATATGTCATAATTTATTCACCAGAATGTATTATTAAAGAATGTGTATAACAGTGAGCAAGAAGAGATGCTGACTTTAATTATTATATCCGTGTGTGTTGTAATAATACTGAATATTATAATAAACGATTAAGGCGAATTTACAATATTGTAGATCCTATTGACTTAGTTTCAGTTGCTGTGTTCGATGTTGAATAATTATGAAGTATTTTAAGACAAGTAAGGTTTATATTTCCATATAGGTTGGTTCATCGAACTATACAATACATTGTGAGAGAACGTACAGGGTCCATTTTGATTTGCGTTATGTGACAAATTCAAAATTCGATTAGATCATATAATTATAAGGATTTTTCGATTGAGAATAATAATAATAGTTATTATTGTTAACAATGATAACATTATTAATTACATTGATAACGAATATATTTAATTGCTATGTAATTATTGTATAATGTATACACCTTGTACTGTTTCAAGTTATATGGTGACACAAGCCAGTGTATCGGCAATCAACATGTTGAACATCCTTGTAAAGATATACTAGCAGGTATTACACAGTTTTGAGGAAACAAACACTTCCAAATAATAAGAATAATAACGACATTGTCAGTTTAGCCTGGAATTCTGGCCTCGTTGGTTCTTTATTCTACATTAATTTACATCGGTTTTGTAACTCATACTAAGTAATATATAGTGACATTTGGCAACAAGCATACGTAGTCTAGTGTAACATAGTCACTTCATTCACGACCATCAAAGTACATATGGGCAATCATTAAAAAATTCCGTAAAAATAATTTAATATTATACTTTTTTATTACCAACACAAGGCATGCTTGCAAAGAAACATGTAGAAATGCAAAAATACATATAACAAGAACTGCATCACATTCTCTAAATTGATCAGATGGTGTGCAAAGGAGAGCTTCGAACTCTGAGGTACTGGATGCCATCCTGCATAACGTAAAGTTGAACAAACACTAAAAGTAATATCTACAAAACCAACGGTGAATACGAAAATGCTCCAGAATATAGCTGGAAAGAATGATCCCTATAAAAAATAAATTTAGACGACAGAATTGACAGAAATTATGGCTTGGCGGGATGCAAGTATGGCTTTGCGTATAGGTTGGAGAGAAATAAATGACTCCTCGGTGTGCATTTGTATAAAATGGGTTAAAAAGTAAGGGCTGGCTATAATAGCATTTCATGAAACATTTATTAGGTCGGCATTATAAACGGTTAATACAAGACCCACGCACGTATTGAACAAGCTTTACTCTTACTGGCGCATATACTCTTAGGAAATATGAAGTTCTCAAAGTAAAAGTTACCATGTTGCCCGTATAATGTGCCGATGTCTATATGAATGTTGTACATGTAGACGTACACACAAGTGTGTATCTTTGACTGCCACACTATAAGTAGAAGGAAGGTGCCTGATGGTATGAGGACCTGGAAATTGAATGAGGGTGCATAGTCAGCAGTGTCGGATAATAGCTGTATAAAATTCTGTTGGTTACTTATTTATGTATTGTGGCATGTAGTGAGTGAGGGAAGGATGAAGGAAAATGCAAGGTGGATGAGACTTTTCTACGGTTATAGGCGGATAGTGACTAGACACTGGAAAAGTGTGGATGGAAGGAAAGGGATATAAAGAAGTAGTAGTCTACACTATACGAAGCAAAAGGCTTAGGTCGAGAGACACGCAGGGATGACAGAGAGATATAAAAAGAACGTGCGGTTCATCTGTTGTATTCAAATGAAGTCTGGTTTTGCATATTGATTGCAAGGATGGTGAGGCTTGGAGTCTTATTATGATCTGTTTCACGGGCCCCAAGTAGACTCTTACCACTGTTTAGCTACATCAAAAACTCAATACACAACTTCCATATATCAAGTTGATGTTGTCTATTCGACTCGTCGCCGGTAGAAAAAGAGAGAAACTTGAACCAAATTTACTCAAAAGATTATAAAGCTACTCGGTTCTGTGATACTACTCTTGCACTTGCTAGTCATTTCATATATATTCGTTTTTGCTATGTATTTACTGATGATGCAACTGATGTAGATAGAAGCAGGAACGGTTATATTTGTTACAGCTTTCATATTTGTAATATATTTTGCGTGTATATGGATAACAGTTAATATATTTTGTGCGTATACACATTTAACACAGCAGAACCTAACGAGTCTGATGTATATTTTTTATGAAACCAATTTATGACTCCTCTAACTCCTTAGTATTAGAACCATGAAGCATTCTCTCCTCTTATTATTTACACGTCACACCTTCATACAAGAGGCACATTTACCAAAGGATTAAGTACAGAGAGCAGAAAATAGCTACTCGCTCCCTGTCTTCTCATCATTATTAATTTTCTCATCTCTTCCACTCAACTTTGGTTTATTACCTCATTCCTTTCGTTAACCTTATTCACATCTTTTGTGGCCAAATCTTTCATAACCTACAAACTACCTTGATGTGTATATCTTCTGTCTGCCGCTGATTCTCATAAAAGTTTTCATTCCGCTTGGTCTCTTCAAAAAGATCACATCTCCTGCCTCGTTTGTTTCTTCACTCAATTACACTAATCCACTGTCATTTATTCGTTTATTTCTCTTTGCTAAGTAAATGTAATTTTATATGCAAGAAAATAAATGCAAAAGCAAAAGTGTCGTTTCTTTATTCGCTTTTATTGCTTACCTTTTATGTACTACAGACCAACGTAATGATGTTAATTCGCTCTCTAAATGGATGTCTCCATTAAATTACTTAAGCTATCTCGAATGATATAAACTATACGAATACCTTATCTACATATAATCTTACCTACAAATTATGTACCCCATTACAAATAATCTCCTTTACATGTACACAAACCATATGATACAGAAGATAAACTCTAAACATTATCGGTTGACACTTGTGAGGAATGAGGTTTAAACAAGATATTACATAGACATAAGCTGCACTTAAAAGACAGGCAACACTCAGAACGTAATTTTTATTTTTTTCTGACTATTTTCAGTAGTTACGTGAGATTAAGCTTGAAGAAAGCAATAATAAATTATTAGTAAATAACCGTTGGCCAAGAAGGAAACCATGCAATTACTTGCAATAATCCTAAGAAGTCATCATCCAAATTAGGATTTGGCTAAAGCAATAATAAATGTTTGTTTGTTTGTTAAGGAGCCTCATTCGATAAACTTTTAAGTAAAGCTACAGCGTAACAAAATAAAGTAGTGTAGGCTCGAGCACACCTTGAAAACACTTCCATAGCTCATCTGCAGCCTGGCTTAAACTTTTTACTTGCTTACTCATACTTACAGGGTTTATTTACAGCGCTAAATCCATAACCACAAAGGGCTACTGGTATTAACTATTTACTTTTGTATGCGCTCTCTGCATGACGTAATAATGATAGGTACGGTGTGAGTGTGGATGGCAAGAAGAGTATATAAGCCTTAACAGTGCTGAACACAATAACAAAAAGCTATAAGGTCTACGCCGATTTGTTACCTACTTTATTCAAGTACAGTGTAGGAAAGATTATACAGCTCAGGAGGGTGAGGAATAGGATTTTGTGAACAGAAATTGAAAGATTAATTGCTACAGAGAGAAGTTGAGCCTCTTATATAATAGCTCTATTAGGGTATAATCCCACGGCGCCTGCAGGCCTTTTCAAGCTCAAATCATATTAGCGCCTCGCTCAATACGCTATTCATCATAATATTGTCTCACATATCCTACAAACAAATTACTTCATAGAAGTTTACATTTCAAACTAGAAGTTACCATCTATTGGCTAACGATCTAAACTTGATGGAATCGCTATAAGATGACCAAATGATTGGACAACCTGATAGTCATATGTTAGGATAGAAGCTGACATGCTCAAACTTGGTTCTTCAATCACGATGTTGATAAAATCAATAAAGGTAATTAAATATCCCTAGCCGTAATCTTTTCAAATACCTGTAATATGAAAAAATATCATTTAGAAAATTTATTTTTGCACAGAATAAGCCATTAATTCAAACGTTATTTAACAGTAAGTTTCACAATTAATATTAATTAAATAGTGAAATAAATTTGCATTCATATTTTCTCATTATGATACTATTTTACTAGGTATATGTACTACTGTCAAGATAGTTTCGATTTCTTTTGCCTAGTAAGAGCTTTGAAATATCCGTTTGTATAGAATTTTCAGTTATATATATGTAAAGATTTAATCGTGACACAGTTTCAACTTTAAACTAATATGCAGCACAGAATACATTACTTTTTGATATACCCTTTAGTGTCATTTTGAAATGCACATGAAGACATGTACGAACATGAAACGAGATACATATGATGACAGATAGTATATGTAGGTACTTCAGTATAGAATGACATGAAACATAAGGCACAAAAGACTAACCGCGGATAGAATAAAAATTCTCCTCTGATGAAATTACACATTTCAAACCAGGCCGAGTGGAATTTAAATGAGGGAATAATTCATAATATAGAAGAGGTCAGAAAGTATATTAAAAATGGCGTGGAATTCGGAATGGACTTGGAGACTGGTACCAGCTTGGAATAATGAAATAATGTAGTGTTTACAATTGGGAGATATCCAGAGGTTGTTCTAAGCTTCTTTTGAATCATAAGTACGAGGATGTCTGGCCATTGAGCCCTATGTGCCTATGACCATATAAGAGTTGGCAGTTGGAAACCTCCGTGGACGGTTGGTTGAGGAGGAAGACATATGGCACGACAGAGCAATATGTTGGAGGTTACGGTCAGTGTGGTCAGTCGTCTAGTGATTGAAATGGACGAATTGTGCAAATCGAAGAAGGAAAGTCAATGGTAAAGGGAAGGGAAACTCTAAAAAACGACTCTCCCTGAATATACTAACTGGACTTATAACATTTTAACCGTTACTCCAGCTTCTATAGGTATGTATATACATACTTATACAATATTCCCGTATACATAGACGATAGCATCTAAGACCAAACATCTTTCAACCCTTCTCATATGTATATCTCGGAGCAGTAATAATTCCGCGCGTATACACTGTTTCATGTATGGAACTCGGCAAGTATATTTCCAGCAATGAGGAAATGGAGAGAGAGGGAGTGCAGGACAGAGGAGCAGCGGAAAAAGTTAAGTTTAAAGAGGAGATGAGAAGAAAGAGACTAGAATGTGAAAGAGTGGCGTTGGGACTTGCTTCTACAACGACTGGGTATATATAGTTAAGATGACATTATTTTGTGAGCCTCTGAGTCTTTCGATACTTTATCCAAAACCGGAGTAGAAGAGGAAGAAGGAGAGAAAGAAGAAGAGGACGAAAGAGAAGAGCGGAGAGATGAAAAAGAGGAGAAAGAATGGAAACTGGAGTAACCCTATATATTGAAGGGGTCTAGATGGGCTATAACGCCTAACTTGAAAGCTTTTAAATTGGTCTCTGAATCTCCACTTCGCTGCTTTCGGCCTCCTCTTCCCGTCTCTCAAAGCTATTCTTTCAACGATATTCTGCCAAGATAAAGACACTGAAAATAATAGCTCAGGACAGATAAGATTTTCCCGGCCTCTACTTGCACTACACGCTACAACAAACTCCTATCAAGGCCGTCAGGCCAGTAGTGAAAGACAGTGAAAACGGGTGGAAAGGAAAAAAACTTATTCTAATATACACTACTGTAAGATATATGTGTATATACCTATCAGATCATACTGTATAGCTGTAGTTTAATAGTGTGTATAACTGAAGTACACACTTTTTTTGCTTTAACATGTCTACTTACTCCTTCCATCTCTATGTTGTAGTAAACTTCCAGCTCTTTGGTCTCAATTGAACGGAGTCAAAGAGATCAAGGGAAGACGATGAGAGTACTATGGGCTACAACTATAGTATATCTGCGCTGTTAATACTAATAGTTTCTATTGCTACTTCTTTCTTTAGCTATCACCACTCTCCTATTACTTCTACTACTTTCCTTATACAATCAGTTGAGTAATCGTCAGTCACTCTGGCCCACCACTCGAAAAACATTCCACAACCAAGACTAACTCAATTTTACCAACCAATTTACTTCTCTTGCACTCTTTTAACTTTTAGTTGAATACAGCATCAAGAGAGGACTGTGTTCCGCCGGCAACTTGCATATATCCTACTTTACTTGCTCCCAACCTCAAACGCAATTTATGATCATTCTTCCCCAATGAAATCTCCTTTCTTTTTTTGATACAACGAATTACAAGGAGCGAGACTGGGAAGGGACAAACAAGTGCAAATAGTCATACTAAGTATCTGTACTAACAGTAAACATTTTATTGTTTTTGGCTCTCCAATTTTTCAAGCTTTAATGTATTTAGTTACTTCAAATCGCTACTCATCGTCCATAACAATATGTATCTCAGTTATATTTCGATGTCAAACATAGTAAACAAATAAAACTGGTTCATTAATTATTGTATTTATCGTTGCCCCAAAGGAGCTAATTATAAACACATGGTTAGGTGTTACAGCATGTAACGAATGTAAGTACATAGTTTTAAAGTTGTACACATGGGAACCAAACCCCAACATGACGACCAGAGTCACTCAGATTGTCGTCAACAAGACAGCCTTGTTTTCGATCCGAGTGATGAGTGAAGGAGGTGCGGGAGGGAGGTATAGAGGTGAGGAAAGTGAATGGAGCAAGGAAGTTGAACTGATGATGATGATGATGATGTCGAGCTGTGTAGAGAGGAGAGATGTCGGAATCCTCTACTACTACAAGCCGTAGAAACAGGCGTATTAGTATGGATTGAGGCATTCAACCTTCCCAAGGACCGGAGTACATGAGTATCTGCAGTTATAAGCTTATAGCATTACCTTTTGGGTTAAGCTGGAGAAAATAGCTAGAGTTTCTATTACTTCATCTCTCTCTTTCGGCGGATATGGATGTGAAGACTGAAAATGAGACCTTTCCAAGACTTAGAATTCCATAGGAAAGGGGAAACGAGAGAGAGAGAGAGCAAGTAGTTATAAATCCTGAGTTCCGAGGAGAGTTATGGCCATGGGCTCGACATATCGTTGTTCATGGGGAATCATTTGTATTAATTTTACCGATCTATCGAGCGATGGAAGAGCGAATCCATTGGAAACCTCCTCGTGAAAGCTTGTATAAAAGAGAGCGGAGGATCGTTATAAAAAAATATTATCTCTGATATGCCACAACCAATTGGTTCTTCCCTCTCACGAATAGCAATAGTAGTCGTCTCGTCTTACGGGTCTCTCTTTTTTCCTATTGTAGACCAGCCAAGTAAAGATGTGGTGGAAGTGTACAAGTTATAAAGCTATTTTTTTTATAAGTTAAGTTTCTATCTGGGCATGTATATGTACTTGCTGGTAAGGTTGTCCATGTGTCCTAGTGAATGTGTGGGAAGACATACAATGTATCCTCTTTTCCACATCCTTTGCCACTTTCCCTTTTATTGCCAGGAAAACTCCATTCCGTTGACTTTCTTCATTTCATTCTTCCTCCCTCTCGTTCAACTGACAATAGTCTACCGATATGATGCTCTTCCTTTTGCTTATAGCAGTTGATGCTGCCCAGTCAAACTATTGCTCTTGGTTGTTACAGGTTCCAAGTCAGAGCCACAGTCACATTTACTCCTGCTCATAAAAACCTCATCCCTCTTCTCAATCTCGCAATTCTTCTCTCTGTTTGGCTAGCTAGTCCGTATGAACAACTCTGTAAAGAAATGCTTTGTTAGTGTGTTGTTTCGGTTCTAAAATACTTCATCCCTAGTAGGTATGCCTGTTCTTCCATGATTTCTTGGTCTATGAGAGCTTCTTATTCTTTTTTGGCAAATACATAATACGCTTCTTTTCTTTGCTATGAGATTATATGCTCCTTATGCTGGTAAATAATGAATTTCTTTTGGTTTGCTACGTCGTTGTCTCTGCTACATCCAACTCCCAAGAGTCACACAGTAATAATTATGTAGGAGGCAGTAGACGTGCGGTTAGAGTCAGAACTAAATTCAATTAGCATCTAAGTCTCATTACTACAATGAAGAAAAGTTTTTGTTTCAGTAGAAAGCTTTTTTATTCCAGAAGGACGAGATGCTTTGGAGAAGGAAAATGGTGGGAAAATCATTCAAGAGTATATACTATGGGTACTTCAATTAGGTAATGTGGTATGTTGTAAAAAAACTAAATAGTTGTTAGAAGAATAAACGCGAGCTTCTGGTGGATGATACTGTGAGGGCAATGAAGACAGCGTAAGGAGCACTGAAGCTCTCTCTCTCTCTTCCATGACTGAACTTGTGTATACATAGGGAAGCGAAAAAAAGTTAAAGAGTGAAACGTATAAGAAGTGTAGTGACTTGGAAAATGTATATGCCCAAGAGTTAGAAATAATCCGGTTCTAGTTTAAAAATGTACTTAATGCCTCCCAAAAGAACCTTTAGAGAAAAGCAAATCTCACTAGAAGCATTTTTGATAAAAAGTTAGTACTATGAGTCCCCCATATACGTTTGGTTTAAGGGGAGTAAACCAATTCTATTGTAGTAGAGGACTACAGTGTTATTTACACTGCTGGATACAATGGTCACGCTGTGGACCTACTGTGCTTCTTATATGCTCAAATATACTTTATACAGCAACCCTCTCGAGCTGCAAATATATAGTACAGGGATTATGTAAGTTGGGATAATATAATGTTATAAATACTGGCGTTTATGTTTTGCAGGGCATGTATAACAAAACACGCTGTATGTAGAATTCAAGCTATGTACTTCCTAGGTCAATTCTGCATATTTATGTGTTTTTATAACTGTTTTTGTTTTTATATAAGTGCCAGTATGTGTTTCAATTCGGGACAAAAAAACTATGTGGTGAAGCATAGACTGGAGTTTTTTTTCCTTCGCAATAATCTTAATGATGGGGCGAGTTACTTAGGTTATAATGGTTCCTTAGTTTTGTACGGTCAGATGGTAACAGAAATTTGCGGTATCATTCTCCCTACTAACCATGTATAATACAAGAGGGACAAGTCAGCTGTGGTAAAATACGAGATAGACGGAGGAGTAGAAGCAAAGTGTTGCGGCTACTGAGTCAGAAGTCATTAAGGCCACCTGTGTCCACTTCATATAAAGCATTTTATTTTGCTAAGATCGCACGATCATGCTCTTCAATGGCAATCTTGCCCCGTCTTCAGACTCAACTCAAAAGTGGAGTGAGCATACATACATATGGTATATATGGTTCCCAGATATATAACAGTAACAGCAGTCCGAGAAGAGCTAGTATTCCAATAAAATCCCTTGGCCAGTTGGATCTTCTTCTGCCTTCTCGTCCTTATTCCTTCCGTCATACTTTATAACAACAGTATCAAAGATCATCATTGAAACCGAGCTGTGGACAAACTACCTCACCAACTACAAATTATGACTTCCCACCAAATTTCCCAACCTTACAACTACCACCACGACTTGTTCTGACCACATGCTAGACACATTTTCTTTTTTTTGGTTCTTTTGCTCTCTTAGTTCTCTCTCTCTCTATTTCTGTCTTTCTTCTCTCATGAGAACTTCATTACCTCTTGTTTCCTAGTGTACTAAGCTATTTTGGTCTGTGATGAAAGACACACGAACTTTATTTTAATTTGATGCAATGCTTTCACAATAGAATTTAACGATTATTCTGTGTCTCTTATGCAATACATTTAATTTCAATTGAGACAATTGGTTGCAACAATTTGGGCAAGTTATTACGTTGCACCGCCTTAAGAAATCAAACAAAATTAACGGAAAAATTAATTCCTATCCGTGTAAAATTAGAAAATCAAACAGCTGCATTCTATTTGAAAAAATCTTGATTAGACATATTAAACTGCATTGGAAAAAATCGTCAATATTTTATGCAGAATGTAATTGGTTATAAATACGTTGATGGCGCTTATTCCACAGACCACCGGAGAGCTTGCTTATATTATAAGCATTAAATTTGGAATTATAATCCGATGCACCCGAAGGCTATGTAGAGTTGTTTTAAACATAACGAAATGTAATTTAAGTGTTCGTTATTTACCATGGTTAGGCATCAGGCTGGTAGTGAATATAACAACTAAATAAAGTACAAGCAGTTATAGGCCTGGAGCTTAAAAATTAGTTCATTAGACATATTTAACCAAACATTTCAAGTAAATTATAGAATTATTTTTAAGTCGTGTTAAGTCAAATATTTGTTTACATAGCTGACTAAATACATTCTAATGATTAAACAAAACTTTGTTCAACAGGTAAAATTTTTCTAAATAATAATAATAATTACATCTGCACAACCGTAACAACAATATTTCTACAAATGCTCGCTTAGTTGCATAACTCTAAAAGTTTTAAGGGCACCGTTGAAGTTTAACAATTTATTGACATAAAAATCTTATGGTTGTTGTACGGAAAACGAAGAATACCAATATCATTCTTAATATTCTGTCAATCTTGTTGACATGACGAACGCTAGTCTATTTAGTCTCATTCTACCATTTCCATGGCGTGTTCATTCATAAAGTCACTCGGTGAGCTGGTATCACTTAACACAAAACTTAAGCCACTGACTCTGCTAATATGCTACCCTTGCCGCGACCCCCTACCAAATTTAACCTATTTTACCGTACTTGTGTCAAAGCAGAACGTACCGCAAGGTATTATTTCTTCTGACTTACATGCACATGAAGTCTTGAAAAACCATGCTGTATGTACTTATTTAAAGGTCTCTACTACTTTTCATGGTTATTCCTGTAATCTGTGTGTGGTAAATTGAACCCATAGGTCGTGACTATGTATGAAGTAGGAACCTACGTTTCTAAACAATGTTTTGTCATTGTGATGTTTGGTATGTACGGTGTATAGTCGAATTAAAGAAAGAATAAATGTCAAAGACACCAACTCCGGATATCGTTTTCCTTGACAATGGGCAGGAAGTCTCTATTGTATACCCCCAACTAATGCATTTCAGCTTCCTTGCAGACATGAACGTTTAGAATTCTTGACCTGGTGTAGTCACTATATCTTCACTTTGGTTACCTTGACTTTTTGTTAACGTCATAAATGAAATAAGTTTTCCTATGTTTTGCATTCGAGTTGTAAAATCTTATTGCAACGTAATGTAAGTACTATTCAGCAATGACACACGTATTAAATTATTTAATCGTTTGAATTTTAGTTGATATTGTAATGGCATTTAACGTGCATCTGATGCTTAGCTATATAAATTTCTAGCTGAATTAGTTTTGTAAATTTTGAAAGATTTTTTGCATTCGTGAATGACCAAGAGTGTGACGGCAATAATTTGGATATTTATTTTATTTGTTTGCGTCTACAAAGCTGGACCCTTCAACTAATAAGAGTTTAAACTGATAGTATGAATGGTCAGCAGGGATTACATTGCACCTGAAAGTCAACTGATGAATATTTTTCTTCTTGGATATTTGAGGAGGTATAGAATGTAAACCTAAGTAAAAGTTATGAAGCCATTCATGTCCAGAAGGGGTGTTGATGCTATATACATAACTACAATGGTTGTTTAATACCATACTCCCGTCGTCGGTCTTACACCTGTACGCCCCACTGGACAAGTTCATAGTAATAAAGAAATTATTATGTGCAGTAAACTTATTTATAAGGAGGAGTAGCTGTGAAGAAACGTATCTCCAGTGTGTATATCCCACACTTTTATAGATATTTACTTCGCCGAGAGTTTCAATAGAATTCAATAGAGATATGGGTTACTTCTGTCTTGGTTGTTGAAGGTGATGAATTGCCGCTAAGCCGGTGCCAAGCAGTCTGGTCCACCGATTGGGACTTTTACAAGGCACAACTGTGAATATAGTCAAAAGGGGAAAAGGTTCATGTACTGTATATTGTGCATGTGTAGTATGTATATATACCGACGAGTGTTTGTGTGCAATGTTTCTATACTGTCTAACATTTGCGGGACTCCCACTCAACCGTCCGGCTATTCTAAAGGAACTATCAACCGAACTGCCTCCAGTCTTGACAAGCAACAACTTGAAGACGTTACGTTTCCTATCAAAATAGCCAGGTAGCATATTTACGCAATAAATAAGAGGATTAATTGAGTTTTTGCAAGGCAAAAAAATTTCCATTGAGTTCCCTTGACTTGTTTTGATAATGCGTAATAGAAAAGTACTTCGCATGTATGTATAATTAATGTTTTATCATTCATATTACTTCTACAATTGAATACTTTCATTGATTACAGAAGTTTTCTTCGAGCGACTTCAAGGATATAGGCAGGATATTTGTAATCTGTATTGTGCATGTAGAGTTATACGGAATTTTCCCTAAAGAACATATTGTATTATGTTGAATAGATTTTGTTATTACACTGCAAACCACCTAAACCGAAGGTGTGGAAAACATGCACGCGATGGACACGACAGCAATCCTGTGTAGTTGAGGCACAATTGAGCTAAGCTAAAGGTTTTGAGTTTAATGCCTGTTATTATAGGAGCTAATAGGAAAGAAAGTATTTATGAACAGTACATATCATTTACACACGCTCTTTGATCATCTATTCGACCAGAACCATTTATTATTTTTACCCGCTGATTTAATTCTAAAAGGGAAATACTTGTACGTATATGAATGTTTCCCGCGCATTGAGAGTCGTTTGAGTACTGTACAGACAACAACTTAGTACTGTACAGACAAAATGTGTACTACTGATGTATGAGCCTTTATAGCCTAAACCAGGGTATGACAACTATATATTTACATGTATATAATATATACAAGTGTGGTAAGTAAATGTTTAGAGCGAATGACTATGAGGTTGTAAACATGAAAGGAAGGATAATACACGGGATTTTTTATTTATATCATTATATATGCCATCTCATTTGCTTCTCAATCTTCTCTATATATTTCACCCTCATGTAGGTATTATTAGTAGTATATATACGCTCACATAAATAATCTGGACGCAGATAAAGCCAGCTTCTCTATTTCATACATTTTGTCATTCTCATTAGTTACTACATTTGCTTTTGTATATATAGTGAAAATAAAATTATTTGCCCTGGGCTCGCCTTCTCATTGAAATCCTTTCTTCCTACCCTTTTATGTTAATGTCTCTTCCCAACTTACATTTTACTTGTGAATAAATTATCTTCAACGGAATTACAATTGAAATTACTTTATTTATCCGGACGACAAGACAACAACAGACTCTTTTATAACAGGCAATCCCGCACTAGTAGTTTCCCTTCACCCTTACTAAATTCTGCTGTTCTTGCCTGTCAGCCCTCGCGTATATCATATTTACTCTCATTAATATACCTGCTCCAACTTTATTACTCCAGTGCCATATTAACCGCTTATTGGTAATTCCTGCCTATGTCTATTTCAATGCTTGCCTTTGTCACCTTGAATTATCAAAAGCAGTTCTCTCATGTTGTGAACCTTTTTTATCGTAATATAGCAGATAATCGATTATTTAAGGTTTTAAACCCATATTTAGTAGCTTTGTCATTTTTGTGTAATCAAATCTTTACATCCATAATCTTGTGGGCTTTTTACAATACGTAGATGTTGTCGAAGGCAGACTTTTGTAATTGCAAAGATTTTTAAATAGGCAGGCCATAAATCATTGATAAGGGAAGGTTGTAGTAAAGGAAAACAAGGCAGAGCAATTAATTAAATTTGTCTTGCTGGAAAGTAGTAAAAAGTAGTATGTTGTTAGTTTTTTCGTTGTAAAAAGTTGTTGTTTTGAATATTCATCGTGATGAGAGGCGCCAGGTGATGTACGCGGGAGTGAAGGATGTGTAAGTTGAAAGGTTGCTGCAACGGCATTGGTAGCGAAGTAATCAAAACTTGTAAGAGTTTGTAATTGATAAGGTAAATAGAGAGCTTTTGAGTTAATTTGAAGTTTTACAATAACCAGAGAAATTTGATTAAAAGATGTAATCCTTCTGGAAAGTATCATTGTATACGGGGAAGTGAGGAGTAGACAGCCATGTTTTAATGAGGACAAGTGCCTACACATTTGAGGATGGAGTCAGTGAGACCTCCACCACCAACAACCACCAGATAGAGAACCAGCCCACTCGTCAGCAGCTATATTCAAGCTGCAGTTTTCTCTCCTGATGGAATATGGATAGGTGGCTGGCTAGAGATGGAGAGAAAGATGAGAAAATAATCCCTAGAGCTGTTTGCCAAGGTGGTATTCTGTCATTGAAATTCATGGAAGGAGTAATTAGATGTAAGAAAATGCCAAAACTCCCCACTTCCCTGCCTGCCCTGTGTGCCTTTGTGGTATATGAGTGGCTTTACATAGGAATGCATAGTTACTGTGGAATTGCTATGTGTATGTAAGCGTTGTGAGGATATGAGGATAGAAGAGCAACATAAGAGGAACGGGGAATAAGCACACAACTCTTTCCAGAGTAGTTAGTAGTAACAACGGTACAGTATATACTAGAAGCGTGCTGGGAGGAATGATTCGCGGACTCTGATATGTGAAACTATGGCTGAAAGTTTTAACAGGAGTCACTCATATGATGAAACAACAACACATAGGCATTCAGCACATGGAATAAATGACGAGGCGACTACCTCACCGAACAAAACTTCACATGGTTTCACATATTACTTTTTAGTAGATATATGCAAGTAATTCCATTACACTCCACTCAACGTGCTCAAATCATCTCTCTTTACTTTACTAGGCTTTACTCCGCTTTACTCCTCTGCTTTAGTTCGCTTTACTTTGCCGTACATGTCTTGACTAAGCGTTAGAACAAAATGGTTTATATAAAGAGGAAAGTGGTGGAACTGAAAAGGAGGAAATGCTATTATATAGCAAGTGATGTTATGCAGAAGAGACAAATGAGTCTCAAGTTCTCAGCAGTCTGTATAAATAGGTACAATCCATCACAGAGAAAACTGGAATATTTTCTATTACTCCGTCCTTGTATTAGTCGACGAGAGTGACGGAGTGTGGAGTAAAAGCAATGGATGGAAGGCTGCTGGCAAGTTAGAGGAAAAGCAGCTATAGCATAGAAGTGGTGGTTGTAGCAGTGGTAGTAGCATTTGTACAAATAGACATTTCTAGACAAATCCCACCCCTCATCATCATTTTTTCTCTTCCAATCTCATCTCCTCGCCCATTCTCATCTCCTTACATCCCTTCTCGTCCGATCTCATCACCGATTTCAATCATTGCTACCAGCCCATCAGTCATCTTTTAATAACCCCTATTATCTACTCGCTGCCCAGATAACTCCCTATCGTTCACTGGTTCTTTTATACAGTCATGCATTTCATGCCTTCCCTACACATATATTTTAGGTTTCCCATTTGTACGCTCACAGAAAAATAACTATAAGGTCCACAGTCCTCTATGAACGATAGTTACACCAAGTCTCAGGCTAAAGTGTATCCTCTCAAATTCCTCTCATTTGTGAATCCCACAAGACTTACAGGCATCGGACTATAATCCAATATCATTCTTTTTTTCCAAATCTCTTTAAATTCTCTTCAATATCGCATGTGTAAACATGCAATAAATTCGTATGTTTTTATCAATTCAATAGCCCGCTGTGATGTTTGTGCTGTACTTGTTCATATGCAGGATTTTGTAACATACCTATATTAGTTTTTGCGTTGAACCCTTATTCATTTATTAGTAGCACAGCAACAAACGCACTCAGTTAGTAACTTCACTAGCTTCATCAGACAAAACAAATACAATATTAGCATCAATTTAAAAAAAATTGTTTACGCTGTTTAAGATTATATATTGATTAGTAAAAAAATTAATGTATCTTTCCAACATTTATTCACAACCACTTGATAAATAACCGTGCAAATGAACAACGAGAAGATTTGCTTGATAAAATGCAGAAACAAATACAACTTGTTTCGGACTCTCCCAGAGGCCATGCAAATTGATGGGAACAATAATGATATTAAGAAAAAGTGAATCCTTACAAGCATTTTGCTTCGCATGGTAATGATGAGCAAAGTAAAGCGGCTTGCAAAGGGTGAGGCATAGACAAAATGGATTTTTATTCCAAGAAATTAGTCATCATTATAGTAAATGACGGAGAGAAAGAGACATGATCCTAATATGGGGAGCCTTTTCAGCCCATTTTCACTTTTTGTTTTGCAGCTGCTCCCGCTCATTTTTCTCCTATATATGCGCAAGAAGTATGCAAGACTCGAGTATAAATATGAAAGGAACAGGCTCTCCTTCTTTGCCATGCCGCTTTGATTTCACATCTTTGTATACAATATACAGCCGACAAGAATTTTTTTCGAAGGAAGAGAAAGATGTTGCGAGAGACTTATTTCTCTTTCGTAACAAAAAGTAACTCGTAATATGTATACGGAGGTAGTTAGAATTTTTTGGTAATATTGTATTTTTCTACTTTATACTTGCACTCTCTCTCTCTCTCCAACACACTCTCCTCCGGTGTTTTTCTATTTGGGAACATTACAAGTTTATAATACAAATTTGCCAGGACGTCATATTGCCGCATTACAAAGTGTAAAGTGGATGCAATTTTCCGAGAAAATAGATTCACTCAAAGTTCCCTTTACTGTTAGTATGTATACACATGTCCACATGACGTTGCTTGTTTGCAGGATGTGAAAAAACTTTCCTTGTACATTGTAGCTCGTTCATATGCACATTATTTGAGTTTGGGAGTTCTTCATATTAAAATACATTTTGTAATTCATATGTAACTTTGCTTATTTGCTCAAAAATGTGAGGTTATAACGTCCGAAATCTCAACCGTTTATATAACAACACGCAGATTGCTTGGTTGCTGCATTCGCTCGTTTATTTAATTTAGCAGAATCGTTCAATTCAGTTTATTGTTTCTTGTCATTTCTTACCTAAAATATCCTTTCCTTTAGTTCAAATGTTAAATTTGTTCTTATTGGTTATTGTAAGCGTTAGTGTATGCTGCAAAATTTCAGCATGCTTGGGTTGTAATAATAGTTACATCTTTAAACAGCTTCCCAAATCTTTCCCGTAAATTTGGTTCGACAGTAGTATTTCAAAAGCACTTACGGCGTCTAAACGGTTATGGTGCCCATGTAGTAAAGCTACGTACCGTTTGTAAATCGGAGAATATCTAATAGGAACACACATGTGATGTGAAGTGAAGTAAGGTACGTAAGTATGAATGTGTTAAGTACAGAGTGTGGAAAGTGTTGCCTGATTTAGACTCAGTAAATCGTTCATGATGGTAGCTCTTTGTGTTTTGATAGGAAAACTGTGGTATGATGGAAGAGGAAATTAATGTAAAGGCATGTAAGAAAGTGATCGATCACTGCCACTGAATAGCTTCCAGTAGTCTCTCTCATTCTATTTTTTCCTATAAAGATCCCAGTCTAAAGTCGGTTAAAGGAAAATATTACCAGTCTATTCTTAAAAGCAAAGTAATCTGCTTGACAAATTGTTCCACAGGAGTCGAATACACATAGTAAAGATAGTAAAAGGTAGGTAGGTAGGTAGATAAATATACTACACGCTTGGGGTAAGGTATCTATATATAAAGGTAAGGGTATATAATGGATTCGTGGTGTAAGCCGCATTACACATTAAATAACATACACACTATAAACACTCACACGGTACTTTCCTGAATGACTCTCTGTGAACATGCTATTATTGTTACTGACTTCATAGCATACTTATAAAGCAGTGTAGTAATACGTTATACAGTTTATATATAGTGTGTTTGGGCTTGTATCCATCGTGCTAACCAAATATACAATGGCCATAAATGTACATAAAATGCCTTAAGGGTCGGCTGTACATACCTACTTAAACACATCCGTGTTTTCAGCTTAAATACCTTTATCTCCTTTTTATTGGATTAACTCTGCTGCAGTTGGTGAAGTCAAAAGCAAAATTTTCTATAACTCCATAAGTGCACCTCTTGCAAGTATTTGTGTCATTGTATAGAAGATTCCTTTCGAGGATAATAGACTTGATAATTAATAGGAATAAAGTTTTTTCTCCGATGGATATACAAGAAGAATAGTCCATTGGATGTGATGCTGGAATCTCGCCCGAGAGAATCCTATCTGAGGTGATAATCGCATTATATCAAATAATTATACGATGGGGTGTATATAGCTGCGAAGAGCTTATATACTATACATTTATACAGAGAAGGGAGGGTGACCGATAGTGGCCGCCGAAGTGAGGTTCTGACAGAGAGTCGGAGCAAGTTAAATTTATATTCAATAGAGGGATAGTTTGGTCTAAATGGTGCATATGTGTCCGAATGTATCTGATTGTGTAATAGAGTAAACGGTCTCAAGAAATGGATCGTTGGCTCAATGAAGTTTATTGAATGGCCTTAGCGTGAGCTGAATCCAGCTATGAGTCTCAACGTGGAGAAGGAAGTCCAGAGGTCCACTTTGCTTGTGTATAAGACCCTGCCACACACAAAACTAAAAGTAAATACATATCTATATCCTCGGGTCATCTCCTTTTCAAATACCTCCACATTATCCATATAGCATCCGTTTTTGGGGGGAGAAGTCTGTTCAGCCTTTTCTATTCTTTCGAAGAAAAGAGTTTATTCCCTGTTATATTCACTAAAGTCAAATGTGATTTTAAGGGACAAATATTATCTCTATATCCTCTGTTTAACGTTCATACTATTCCACTCAGTCATATAGATTACCGTCAATTGCTCGTCGCCTCTTTACCTGTCAATTCATTCACTTGGTCAAAAAATGCATAACATTCTGTTGTACACATGCATATATCCATAGACCATATATATATATAGATAACTTCATACAAAGGACATCCATGGGTATAAAATGTTACATAGGTATAGATACATAAAATAACTACTTCAGCATCTGTAATAGATACAGTTCCATAGATTCACAAATATATCATGAATTCTATTTCATAAATACAGTTTTGGGAATACTCCCACTGTACATGTTTTTAACATAATAATAAATATGAACCTTCGAAAGAGAAGTGTTTTGTCGCCGTTGTCCTACCACTACGCCACTGAGTCTTTTCCATAGCAGAATATAATAATAGACAAAATTTGTACGTACTTGAGCTAATATATTCTAAACCAGGTTCGGGTCCTTTGTATATTTCACCATATGAATGGGTGATATAGTCACTTATCCAATTGTACTCGCCTCATATAGGTATGATGCCTTGTTTGTCATTTGATTCATAAACGACAGCATCTCTGTATATGTAGTGATTATAAGCAGTCTACTCCCAAAAAATAATCATTTCTCTACTCTTCTGGAGTGCACAATGGAAAAGCGGAATTGGAAAATAAAAAGCTTGTATAGTTATAAACTTTGGGCAGTACTAATAAATTTTACTGCGATTTCAGTGTACCATCCCTACTCTTCATGAAGCTGCTCCGCCCTTGGTTCATTCAGGACTCACTCAAACTTTCCCGTATGTGTGTGCTCTCCAGGTTTCCATGCTTCGTCTCTTTTCCTGTTAAAACTCATTTAAGCAATCGTCTTCATGTATCTACTTACCCATTGCCAGTATAGCCAGTTCTTTCCCTTCGCAGGATTCACCCCATCTATAGTTTCTCCGGTTAAATAATGTTGCATCAGAACTGTTTTATTATTTATACGTTTTAAGAATACTGACTTTATTGATGTTAGCTATTTCGTATGCGTAATCAAGTACAACCAATGATACACTAATTGTCATATATAGATTTAGTGAGCCTCAATATCAATGGAGTAAACGTAACAAGACCAAGAAAGTTTAAATATAGTTTTCGAAAAGCTCTAGTTATAGTAAAATTTTGTGATAGTAGCAATAGTTTTGTGATGGTTAAAACACACAAAATATACACATGCACCCAATATGATATTCCACGCATCCTACCCGTGTGTATTAAAGTGTAATATGTGGTTAATAAAACAAATGGAATCCATTGAAGTAGTAGTCAAGAATCGCAACGATAATAGTTTTCGGAGGGATAAAAAGTATAGTGGTGTAGCCATAATGGCAGACAGTGTTAAGCCAATGAAGATTAACGATGGAGAATACAAGTTAAAGTAAAATAAAGAGATCTGTAAAGACTATCCTAATTTTGTCCTTTTTGAATGTAATTTTACTCTTTAAACAGGAGGTAGCAGAACTTGGAGAGAAGCAGCAAATCCTCTAGGAATAAAGGAGTTGGTCGTAGGAAAGGAACAAAGTAGTTAGGACAAATGAGAGTAATTGAAGGAAGTTAGATGGGTATTTTATGGGTAATGATGTCAGAGAGAACAATAATAATTTGTGCCGGGAGAATCTGACGTGCGACATCTAATATCCGAGGGGTATCTGTATACATAAGCCTATATTGAATGATAGAGATTCGTCGACACACTGCCGTCTGCGGTTTGGTTAACTCCCGGTTATTCCCAGTTTCAGCCGGGTTGGCTCCTCATGTATAAACAGGCGAGAGACTATATTATTATGTAGAAGTGTGTACACTAGGGAGATAGCATAGGTAGATAAGTCGACGAATGTGAGTAAATGGGAGGACAGTTAATGCATGTATAATGGAGGCAGTTACTTTACTGAGGATCGGTGTTGGCCAGAATATCTCATCCGAGCCCTGGTAATACAGTTTAGCTGTAGAGGAGCACACGAGGCTGAGGACTTTTCAGAACAGATTGTAATTCTTGATAGAAGTCATCGAGAGAAGGGTTTTAGACATGTAGAAACAGAACAATAAAATCCAGATATTCCGGATTAAACGGATGATAACAGGCCATTTGGAACGCCGCAAACAATCTCATTATGAAGATATGACCAACTCCACCACTCCATTTGATAGTTCCTCTCTCACTCTCTCCTACACTATTCCATCCTCAAACAGACTGACACACGCACTCACACACCATTTCCAACTTATACTCTTGTCTTCTCATAGTCAGATTTTACGCGCCGTCCAATTAACGTTATCTTCGCTTACACTGCAGCCATCCAGGTTCCCACGGGCTTTCTCATCCACTCTTATAGACATCAATTACAAGTGAAACTTTCTCAATGTGTACCAACTCACGAGTCTATAGTTTTGATGGCCTTCGCAAATTTTCCGTCCGACTCGTTTCATGGTCTCCTTTCCATCCAATCAAGTTCTTGCCTCTGAGCATTACCCGTTGTGAATGACAGAGGCAGGTACAAATAATTCAAGCAGGATCATATTACATAGTGATATTTTTGCACGCTACATAATCTATAGACTTCGAACTTGCTGAATTTCTATGTATTCTAGCTCCGGATTCTTTCTTTGTTTTGTGTTATTCTCATTAAATCATTAAATAATGGATATTATTTCGCCAAATATGCTACATCAAACTGATATCAGCTGCAAGAATACAAACTCGTGTTCTGCCATGTTCCGAAGCTTAAGAAATTAGGCGAGCTATTCACTCAATGACGTATGTTACAAACGTCAGCAAAAAATATAAAACTAGTAGAGATGATTCCTCCATACAACTTTTATGAACTGCACGCAGGGAAGAGAAAAGAAGTTAAAGATTGCGAGTCAGAAAACATCTGGTTGAAATCGAAACTATTCTTTGGATCCATGATCAAGGGTATTTTGAAGATTACCCAGCTCATTGAGAATAACTCTCGCTACAATAGTAAATATGCTACAGATATATTTGTGATCTATACATGTAAATAATAAATAAGCATTTGAAAAGCTTTGAACTCAAACGGGTTTTCAAAAGGACAGAGGAGTCAGCGATACACTAACGTAAGAGTTTTAATACTGCCGCACATGCCAGACCATAAAGAATTCTGAAGCATTTAGCGAGAGGTAAAGAAAAGAACAACTTTCTGGCTCAGTAGATTCCGAAACATAGAATCAATTGACACGCTTCCAACTGTCCCGACTTTGTCAATAGAATAGATTTCTTACTGGCCTGTCTGTAAAAGCAGTCCACATTCAAAGTATATACTCATTCTTCCTTTTTGCGTTCTGTGAGCCTAACACATCTCATACTTCACTTCAGTAATTCGCCCAGACATAAATATATGTATCGTCTATAATATTGCCATGCCAAAGAATAATTTTATTTTTCTAAAGCTCTTACAACTAAGGTCCTCCAAATTCCCAAAACAATGAATGCCTCTATGTACAAGTTTGGTCAGATCACGGCACGGGATCATCGTTTTAAAAGCATCATTTTTTATCAAATTGTACCTATGAGTTGTTTTTATAATATATGTAATTTTCTGCGTCAACAGCTCTCATGTGTTGTTCCCATACATAAGCATTAACGAATCCGTTTCCTGAGATTACAAAAGATTAAATTACTCACAGGCCAACAAGTGTGAAAGCAAGTCAATTTTAAATAGATATTTTTCGGTTAAATGGACTTTCATGTCTCCCCTGAACATTAGACAAGTTGAGATGGGGAAACTGTTGTCGATGGGTTTTATATGAATGCACTTATATATAAATACAGCGTGTGTATGTTTAAAGAGAGATACATACGAAAAGGGAGACAACAGTGTACAAGAGTACTGGAGATTGTTGACTGCTTTTTCATTGGTAGTGTAGGATAACATCCGGATAATAGGAACAAAACGGCTCATTACTTGATGCAGAAGGAATGATTATTATTGTGAAAATTAAAAAGGTATGGAAATTTGAGAACACGAACTTGGATGTGGACCATAGGGCTATCGAAGCCAGGGATTATTAAACATGTAGAGGATAAACTGTAGACTACGTGTCTGGTTGAATTAGCGGCTGGATAAGTGTGAGAAAGACGAGGTTTACTAAAGGCTATCAAATCTAGCTAGAATGAATGACTTTTACATAAAGTTTCACATAGGATAATACACATTAGATGATTGTCAGTGACTGGAAGTCAACGAGTCGAGAGAATTAAATGGGGATGAGAGCAGCTGATAGGTTCTAATGTGACATAATGAGCCGGTCATGAAAAGGTTTACTGGCTTATAATGACATTTTTGGTGCACAACAACAGCACAAGCCATGACTCTCACATGAAGAAAAGATGTCTCGTTCCAGTCAAAAGACCAATTTCACAGTACAACGCGGCTCCTCTTCCATTCAACTCTTATGTATGTACATACACGATAGAGTGTATACTTTGGAACAGAAACTTTAAAGGTGGATGTGAGAGAAACAGTTGACTTCGACAAATCTATACCATAGTTTTTCTGCCCGGAGTCATGCATGGCAATGGATGTAACGATATAGCTAACGCGCGATTTTTGCGCTATTTTACGACTTCCTACCTAAAGCACATACATTTATACACACTTAAGCAGTTGACAAATAGGAGCATTTACAATCTCCAAATGTATCACGTCCAACATAACACGACCATTGTGTTTCAATAACAACCTACGTTCATTCAATTTGTATATACGTACCTCATTCCAAGTACGACGTGTATGGAGGCTGACTGGTCGTTGTTCCAATGGTTCCACAGTTTTCTTCTCCTGTTACAATAGGGAAGAAGACGAGTCTTTGGATGACATAAAAAGAACTGGACATGGACAAAAGAAGACCCGAATCATTCAAGAAATAGCATGGACAACAACATTACGACTAAAGATATACGAGTGGCTCGGGTCTCTTGTTCACGTTAACAACGGGAAATTCACTGAACCACAAAATACTACAACGTATCTTGAATTGCTGAACAGTTGGTCCTGTAAAGCTATTTTTGTTGAAAAAACTAATATTCATATAAATGCCTAATTTGCTCTCTCTATAGAGCGCCAGAGATTTGTCTACAGCATTGTCCAGCGAGTCCTGAGCCCATCTTATGTATCTATGCTCACTCTGAGTAACTCCCACACGGACTAAATTTTCAATACATCGAATCTATTAAGGGTATTTTAGTGGAGTATCTTTTCAAAATTTGAATTTCCGCCCACTCCTCCTTCTCCTCCAACAATACAGGAATATTTAGTAAATAATGTACTTCTCATTTTAAATCTTCAAGTCTACGGAATCTTTTACGGAATAATACATACAATGAGCTAATATTAACTATTATAATTTTATTTTATTTTCAAAATCTATCTTTAGTTGACACTTGATATTTGCTGGATTCACTGTAGAACTAGGTTCGTGCGTTTAGTTCTTTACTCTATCTACAATGAATCGTGCATAGTTTCATTTTTATTACCATTTAAAAGAAGTAAGAAACCTGCGAGGATATTACATTTTATAAGGTTACATGTCAATAAACGTTAATTTTTCATTATTAATGCTAGTTCCATTAGTTTAAAAAAATTATTTAAGTAAATATGTCAGATAAAATAATTCTCATTGAAATAGCTTATAATTATCAAACATTTTTAAATGATTGGAATACATGATTAATTAACAACTAATATTGTAAAGCTTTCCATTACACAACATTAATCGTGTTCAGGGCTTATTCGTTTGCAACTTGCAAGCTCATAATGACGAAATTAATAAAAATGGAAATATGTCAGCATATTTTTCAATTGCATGCGTAAACAATTTATAAAAGTAATGAGCTTAAAAGCAAGTCATGTTATCTATCCCAATTCCTATAAATTAGAAAAGACTTAGAGACCAGTAATGAAATAGTATTCACGAGTGACCCTCTTTTGAACTGGTTTTTATAGTTGTGGATAAATAAAAGTCAGACATGAAAAAAATGTTGTCTGAAGAGACTCTGAGGGTATATAGTAGTAGTCCTGAAACCTGCCCGCCGTTATTTGCGCAAGTATCTCACCGACCCGAATGAGGATACAGATGAGGGTTCATAATGTGGAAGAAGAATTTAGCCTTTACGAAAGTTTATTGAAGCGAGCTCGGGCAATGAACATGTGTCATGGGGAAGTATACGATACGTATATAGACTATGATAAAATGATGGGAATGAATGAAAGAACTGTCTGAGACTTTTTGGGGTGCGGAGCAAGATGATAATGTGGGTGCGGAATGTGATCAAGTCATGGAGTTGCTCCAATGTTGTTGGGTGCAAAAAAGTTTATCCAGTTCTTGAAAGCTGAACTAAGCGAAGAGCGAAAATGGACGTTAAATGGAGTGGATCAAAAGGTCGAACAATATGTGACTAAATTCACATGGATTCATGGATGGGTTTCAGACAAAAAAACATGGGATTTAACGCATTTCACGCTTGACGTTCCTTGTAAAAGCACAGAGAACGGAATCCTCATAAAAATATAGAAAAGTGGACAATTCAGGATGAGATGCTACGTGATACAGTCCGATCTCTCACGGATCATCTTCTCTCTTAGGTTTTTTCAACGCGCTGACATCCCTCTCAATAAAACATATTTGCTGGGTAGTTGTCGGCATACTTATTTCCTCTTTTCTGAGTGTAAGTACATATGTATAAACCAGCAGGCCTAAAAGATTTTATCCATCTTTACACATCAGTACTTACACCAGTCATTTCACGTAATACTTGTTTTCCTCCAAGGGTTCAGTTTCACATCAAATAAATAATTACTCCATTGCTCCAAAAGCGCCTGCTGCTCATCTTGAATGGAAAATTGTTTCATTATGAAAACTCCAAAATATCGTGTTAGCATGTATTAAAGTATAGTGCTTATTTTGACTTTAGGTTTAATAAATTTATTTGAGTAAGAAGAGTGTTTTTTCTAAAATCGTAAGCTTCTGTTTCTCATAAATTCACATAATTAGTGTGTTATAATAACTACATACCCAGAATCACTACTCGTCCAGCAGAAACACTTATTCCGAATTTTGATTCAGGTTCCTAACTGGTTTCAAAGTAAGCAGCGCCATCGAGTGTTCAAATATCGACATAAAACATTCCTTTGGTATCTTAAGTTTATTGTAGTAAGTATTTGAGCATCATCTGGAAGATGGTGCGGTTGTAGTTGTGGGTAAGTACATGGTTGACTAAAATTTTCTGCGGTATATGGTGTTTACGACTAAAAGTAGTGTACTGGTGTATAAGTGGTGTACGTAATTACTAGTATTATTGATGTTAGTTAGCACTGAAGGTTAAGAAAAACCTAACCAGTCAAAAAAACTCAGTTGATTGGACGCTTCAATGCTTTTTACGGTCCGCAAAGTGTTTTGAAGTTAATAAAACTGAGACCAAGGATATGATAACTAGCTGTATTATATATGCAGCGAAATTTTAAAAACGTGACAGAGGTTTACCGTGAATATAGGTGAGGATGAGTTTTAAATTATATTTTATTGAAGATAAAAATTATTGCATTTTCATAATGGAGTTAGAAGATGCTCATGGTTTCAACCAACCATGGAAAGGAAACAAAAATTCAACTTACAATGTATTGTATTTTTGTATGTACTTTACATTTTTATTATGCGTAAATTCCACTCATTCAAAAACAGTAATAATATCAATATCATTTTTGCGACATGAACTTGTACACAACTGAGCTACATATATTCTGCTAAGCAATTTACAACTATTAACGTTTTAATTTTTTTCCATGGATGTTTTCAACTATATTACAGTAATATTTTTAAGAAATATTTTCATCTTTTAAATGTTTTTGAAACTAACTTTGAACTGACGAGTGTACTGACTCACGTGCGGCATTTAGTAAGAATATGCTCACGTCAGTAATTATTTTTACATGCAAACAACCACTTACACTTATACATAAATCCATTTTACATGAACACCATTCATAATTGCAACGTACGACATTATAAATTGTACATACAGGAAGTACATTTAAGTAATAAAAATTATTAAGAGACTTCTTGCACATGTGAACACTATATAAGTATCTATGTGTAGAAATTCAAACATCGAAGCCTTTCGAGTATTCTTAGCTATAGATACTATTACAAAAGCTACGCTATAAATGTCAATAATGTTTAAAGATTACCATTTAACGAACGAGCAGCATATAAATTTATAACTATTCACAAGAACATTATTTCGTCGACCTTTAAGTTCGTACAGAAATTAAATAATAGAGAAAATAGTAAAATCCAATTGAACCCTGGAATACAAATATATGATTATTCTTTTCAAATGAAAAATAATATTGTGATCAGAAATCAAAATTAACCATATACAAAAGATTTATAAATAGTTGGAACGGATGAGGTACCAATTACATTACTTAATTTAAAATTATATTTAAAAAATTAAATGTTATCGTGATCAAATATTTATGTCGTTAATAACAACTGTGGAAATTGGCAGCGTAATTTGAGTATCGTAATATTGTAACTTGTAACTAAAATTAACTTACTGTTGTTTACGTTTACGCTTACAAACTCCCGAGCTTTAAGCAACTCGCGGTAATGGTATATTTAAATTATTGAACTTACAACTGTATAGCCGTGGCAATTGGCAATCACCTAATGTACTGCATTATATATTAACATTGACACATACCGAAACTACTAAGTAAACTCTAGATGACTACAAAGGTTGTCATGATTGATTACGCCATATAATCTGATGCCGAAAAAGATCCTACTTTAAGGTACCGTAACCCTATTAAACCGCATGCAAAACTTGTTAAATCTGACTTTCCTTTGTTATTAGCTCTCTATATTAACATTGCAATACACTGGACAGAGGCCCATTAGGACATTAATACAACCGGCTTTAAATGTATTTATTTATAAATTAAATTCAAAACCTACTTTTCAATAGTTGGTAAAGGAACGAACACATGACAGAAAATCCCATATGGATAAACAGAGAGTTAAAAGTGACAAGCAATGTCAGGATAATCACCGGCTTTGTATCTAAAACTAATCCAGAAAAATCAATTTTGTTTCTGCAATAACAAATCTAAAGCTGTCCACTATCCTAACTAATACGATGAATAGTAATTATTACACATATTTATTTACATAATTTAGTAAATATAATCATTATTGTAAAAAACTTCAGTGATGTGTACTTGCCTGAGGAAGATGAGGCCTTACATACTAATAGTAATTTTCTATAAGAGCTTTGATGCAAAACATGAGCCATCCATTAACAACCTCACTACATAACAAAACCCGTCTACAGAAAAGTACATTTTTACCAGTACTAACTTCAGCAATATACCTAAACTTTAATACTTGTAATTTACACATCTGTTATTTCATGATCGATTGATAAATACATATAGATTAAATGAGAGTGCATATATAACGGGAAATGAAGGAAGTCACAGAAAAAGATAATACCAATAAATTGATTATGAATATGCTCATGTTCTACGTTCAAAGCTCAACACTAGGTTAACATTTATAAGTTAGTAGCATTTTTTGGAACAAGCACATTTTCGAATGATTTCAACGTCTTTGGTATAACGCGTCCCATCGTTACAAATTAATCTAACTCGCCTAGACTTTGATCTCTTCGCTTTGCAGCAATTATTCCCACAATTTCCCACACAAGCAGCAATTTTCAGAGGTCGCCTGGAACGACATCCATGCTCTGTAAGGTAATCTTTATACTGCTCCTTTTTGCATGTTGGTGCTGGAAATTCAAAGAAAATCGTCAAAATCAGCATGCTACGACACATAAAATAGTCAAACCCACTCCCGGCGAAGGCAAATCTGGACATAAGTTCTGCAGATGTAAGTTTCCTTAGTGCACAAGAGATTCAAGGAAAAGACAAAACAAGGAAAAAATCAATAGCAAACCTTGGTCACAAAAACGCCCACCGAAGCCAGGGGTGCATCTGCATGTATAATCTTTCCCATTTTTCGACGGAATGCATCGTCCATTTTTACAACGGTGATCCTTACAAACGTCTTTGGTTTCTTTCACTACTTTAGTGCTTAGAGTAGACTGGACTTGGGTTGCTATAGCATCCTTCCTGACGGGTTCTTCATCTTGAATCGCAGCACAACCAGGAACCACACCAAGTTGTCTCTTGGCATTCACGTAGTCTACTCGCTTGTTGTTGATGTACACCATCGATAAGCAACCTAACAATTATACATTCCAGCACCAAATCATAAATCTTAATCTTTTCTGCAACAGTATTTTCGATTCTCATGGAAATGCTTTCCCATTTTCTACTTATAGTACTTCCTTACCATGGAAAGATGTACTGTTCCGTAGATGCCACAAATTTAGTGCAGATGCGGCAGCAGTGGGTGGTAGACCTCCAATAAATAATGGAGTGGTGAGTTTCAACGAGTCTTTGTCACCATCGTTGATGATAGATCGTGCTTTTCCTCCATCAACTCTCATTGTGAAGTTTTTCTTAATAGCCAGCAACTCCACAGTGTGTTCTTCGCCATCCGCCACCATTTCATAGCTGTGTTGGAAATAAAAATCAAAGCAAGGCATTAAACTCACTACCGTAATATTAGAGCCCACATTAGCTCCGGTTTTAATGATAACATAATCTTCACATTCTTCTATATAGGAAACACTGCTTAGCATTAGCTTTTAAGAATTCGTACCTATACATGGTAGAGGCAGGGTAATTGCCGACATCGTAGCTGATTCTTATACGCCCAAGGAATAATTCAACGGCAATGTGTTGAGTTTCACCGTTGTAAACCAGGATTCCATTTAATTCTGTAGTGGACAACACCAGAGTAATATTTGCTTCGGGTTTTGTTCGAAGTGGTTCTAACTCCACCCAAGATCCATTACTCGTAATGCTGATACTTGTCAACATCTCACATCTCTTCCCTGCACACCCACACAAACCCATCGAATCGTTTAAATTTTTGACAGGATTCTACGCAATAGATCTTTACAGTAAATATTTAATAGAAAGAAATGACATGACCTGCACTTCCTTCCCATTTACTTTATTCTTACCGGAATAGCCTGGTGTGCATTTGCACATGTAATCAGACGAATCAGGGGGCAAGAAGCAGAAGCCCTGAAGACAATCATTGTCTTGGCAAGGAGATGTCTTGGGATATAGCATTGAGACACTCGGCATGACTTCACAATACCGTCCACTAAATTCCTCCGTACAGTGGCAGGCATACTCATTTATTCCGTCGACACACGTGCCTCCATTCTGGAAAAAATCGTATTACTTTACATCGGCTTACGTACAAACTGCACGTTTTCTCCATTTACATGGTCCAGCAGCTTAAATTGCACTCTCAGAATGCACATGTGCATGCATCGAACTACCCTTGAACGACTGGGAACAGAACATTCGTGTTAATACAACTTAACACGAATGTTCTGCAATAACAGCAGTTTACCTCATCATTTAGCCTTACAACAAAGGAATACTAATACAGCCTATTTTTTTTAATTAAATAGCTGTGGAAAGCCAAGAGACCACTGCAATTGTTGCACTTGTTAAAACCTGTCACTGGAATTTATATCCAATTAAGCATGGATACTTAAGTGAGCTGGTACATAATGTTCGGACTAGTACATTCAAAACCAATTGGAATTAGATATACCTGACACATATGGTTGATACAATCATCGACATTGACAGAGCAATTTTCACCGGCGAATCCCAAGGGACATTCGCACGTGTAATGGGAGAAATGATCAATACAAGTTGCCCCATTTTTGCATGGGTTGTATTCCCTGCTACAGAAAGCGATCTTCTTTTCGCAATATTCCCCTAAAATATATGGTCACGGATTAGTACATGATTCAGTTAAATCCCCTTCAGAACTAGCGTAGATAAATGGTACATATTTTTGCCTCTATATTGCCAACTGAGAGCTTACCAGTGAAACCGGGCAGGCATTCGCATTTGTACCGACCAATCATATCCACACATGTCGCATTGTTCTCACATTTGTGGTTGACACAGTCATCAGCATTAACTTCACAACGATGACCAATAAATCCGGCAGGACATTCACAACTAATACAAAATATTGAATTGATTCAAAACTGGGACTTCCAGAACCAAACTAATTACAAATCTAGAACATACAGGCTGGGTATACAGTAAAACATGCTTATTAAACCAGTATATAAGTGGAAATTAAAGATGCTTGGGATTTAGAAATAGTACTGTGCAAAACATGTCATTCCGGCCCTGTACTGAGAACAAAACAATTTTGGTGGACATTTCTTCGACACTAACAGCTCCTAGATTTCATTTAATATGATTGATTTTATTCGGTGAATAAACTGTAAACGTGTTCATAAAATCGCAAATGAAATTACTTTAGCACATTATAAGCCGTGTTTCGTTACATATATTAATTAGTTTCCAAAACTTTGTAAGGAAGCAGAAGTTACTTTGGAACAACGCTGAGATGAATGACGACTGAAAAGTAATATTAAGTAGTTTACCTGAATCTACCCTCCTCTAGAACTTTGCATGATCCTCCATTAGCACATGGTTGGCCATAGCAAGCATCAATAACCTGTTCACAGTGTCGACCGTGGTAACCCGGAGCACAGGAGCATTGGTAGTCTTTCTGTGGCATGGAGATACAAGAAGCTCCGTTGGCACAGGGGAACGTGAAGCATGCATCACATTTCGCTTGGATGGCTGAAGGAATGTTGTCTAAATCAAAAATATATGCTATATCATTCTCATCATGAACACAATCATCACTTCAAACTACATTACAGCCCGTATAATAATGGCAGTGAAACCTGTAAATATTCATGAGAGAGAGAGAAATAAGCACATATATCGAGAACGGCTCATCAAAAACTTCAAGTGCACACTTGCTTTTGCATTCCTAAAGGTGCCAAAATCTACACACTAACTGTCATAATTGTGTATGTAAAAGTTGTGAAGTGGAAGCAATGATAGAACAAAATGAAAAGTAATTGCTGAAATCTTAATGGTTATTAGTGCATAATTCTGGAATGTCATTGTGCGAAAATGCGGCTCATGAATGTTCCACAAGCTGGAATGGTACGGTACGGAATGTAAGGAATATAATTTCAGTTTGGTTATGCAAAGTACCGGTGCATTCAAAGGACCCTGGGGGAGTCGTCAAAAGAAGTTTATTCTTCATGGCTTCTGGTTCATTACAGCGAGCAATTCCTGGTTCCAAGTAATCTCGTTTTACCCAGTCTGCGAGCCATTTTAGACCACAGTCACAAAATAATGGGTTGCCACCCAAAGCTCTGTACGTAAAAGAAAGAGAAGACCCCGTCATATTGTTATGAAAAATTTTGTATTCATTCTTATCCTTGGAGCCATCATCATACAAACACTTACAAATGGGTTATGGCGCGCAGATCTCGGAAAGACCCCTCTGGAATCATGGAAACATCATTGGCATGCACAGACCTGTTCAATGTGAGAATAGAATACTCTGTAGAAACAGTTTATTTCCCCAAAACTCCTGTCAGCTTAGCTGTCTGAAACATGACACACCATTCCAGAAAGCTGCCAGCTACAATAACGGTAAAATCAAACGGAAGCTTACAAAATTCGCAGAGATGTCAATCCAGCCAGAGCATCTCTTTCGATGCATTGTAGCCTGTTGTAGCTTATTATTCTACAAAAAAATATATGAAGATAATCACCATATTTTCCGCACCAAATACATAAAATAAACTAAAATGAATTATAAACTTACAGTGTTGACAGCCTGGTGAGATTAGCGAAGGTGGAATTGGATAACATAGTAATTTGGTTGTTACTAAGATCCCTGTGGACCAAAATATACAAATATAAACATAACATTACAAAATGGAACAAGTCATTTAATCGGATATGAATGTAAACCTGGATTTAATCTCTCTGGAAATCAAAACATTAGGATATAAGGAAACTGCAAAGCAAACTCACAATTTTGTAAGATACTTAAGATGACCCAATCGAGCTACATCGATCTTCTGAATTTCATTGACATCCAAATACAGCTCAGAAGTTTCGGCAGGAATTCCACTAGGAATTTCTCTTAGTTTAGCCCGGCTACACCATACCACTGTTCCAGTACAATTGCACTGGGGAGGGCAATATTCCTCGCCTAGGCAACCTCTATCATCGCCTGCAGAATCGTAAATCAAACTCTCCCATTTATTACAGTACAATCAAGTTAAAGAGAGCTCACTTCATTTTCGTAGCAAATTAAATAAGCTTGAGGTGAAGTCTAAGGTATCCGATAAAACTAATATGAAAGAAGTATTGTAAGGTTTTAGTTTCAAATTTCAGAGCGCCATTTCGGCAAAATATAACATACAGGAAATTGACATAGGCTTCATTACTTTCTCTACTCTACTAAAGAATAGTTCGAGTGAAAATGAACACTTTCGTAACATTTCCCCAGAGCCTATTCCAAGTTCAATCTTACTGCAGGTGTTATACAACTCTCGCATACAAATCAAGTGATGACCAAATTATAAGTCTTGAACTTTATCAACGAACACAATCTAAATGTATCAATTTGCAGGGGTAGAAAATATAATTTTCAAGGTAAAAATTCGACATTAACATCTGCGTTTTTCCAAATGCACCACCTTGTTAAATTTCAGGAGCAATTACATCGAATAAAATTAAATGTAATATAGAACATTGTTTCTTACTTGTGCATCGAAATTCATGAGTTGGGAGGCTGTTGATGAGGGAGTCCTTGTGTCGAAGTGGCGTGTGACATTTGGGTCCAACCGAAGTCACCAGTGATTCTTCTCTGCGAAGCCAATCAGCGAACCAAGCCAAATGACAGTTGCATATAAATGCGTTGCCATCCAGATCCCTGAAAATCGATCATACCCTTAAACCTTTACACTTTCTACTATTGTCAGTCACGTCAATCCCGTACGACGTGAACAGAAGTGTACAAAGGACGGAATATATATCGTCCACATCATTTGTAATGAGACACGCACATGTCAACTCAATAAGCTCACTCAAGACTTCCTGCAGAACATTAGCTTTATTCCAGCACATATAAATACATATCTACATAAAATCCAGTCAGTCTCCTTTAAAGTACAGGATTGGCTTCAACCGTCGATTGATAAACGTATGCAATTCTGTGTGGGGAGTAGAAGTAGTGGTTTTTGTATTCATACACAAAGAATTCAATGCCAGTTGCGGATCTCTACCTCTATACACAATTTACCAAAGCTTTCCCAAAAGAATTTATGAATCTGAAAGGATCCCATAATTCCCGATTATATACATATACATAATATATGCATATTTGCCTATAAAAAGTCAGGAAAATAAAACCACCCAGGAGTGGATATTGCCATGTACAGATATCTATAGTACGATAAGCGCTGCAACTATCTGAGTGATCGTAGAGGACTAAAGGTTACCTCAATGTGGTCAGTTTAGTTGCCATTTAATTCGTTTTCTTTCCATACTTTCTCCAATCAAAGAATAAATGATTTCAACGATACATAGCCGACCAATTTATCTTTCCAAGCCATTTATTCTGTTAGTCACATGTAACATAGACTTTCATTGCAATAACTTTTCCAAGGTTCATGGTATAAAAGACTCCAGTCTCAAATCCACAACATTTATAGTTTTAAACGAGGTGAAGTTGCTCAACAAATTCAATAAAAGCAAATCACTGTAATCATGACTTAAAAATGAACAGAATCTTCAATCACCGAAAATAGTATAAGGATCGGTATTGACAATTCTTAAGTATGAAAAAAGTAAATAAATTTGAAAGTCAAAAAAGTTTCAAAAGAGCAAGAAGAAGTCAGTTCGTTTAACGCTTCCAAAATTTTCCTCTTAGGATGACAAGCACTGCCCAAATCTCGGTTAATATACATGTTCCAGCAAAATGACGTTCCCGTATTTTTTGACTGTGGGGGGCGTTTGAGTCTTGGCGAGTCTGAACAAATTGTTATTGAAGATCCTCTGACTGAGATGCCCGTACAATACAAGCATCCTTACTAACCACGACCCAAACATCAAATGATCTCTATTAGGATTATCGATCGAGCTCCGATTCCTTCCAAACATATTAAATTTACCTCTATTCTAACGGGAGCATCTCAGCTAATACTGCGGGAAATGACTTTGTACATCTCTTGGGTATAAGCTGTACATGGTACAATATGTATTAACACCTATCTTATATACACTGTAAATAATTTTCTTTGAGCCTTGTGTTAAATCGAGGCCTAAGTGGAAATCTTTAAATTTTGAAAGAGTTTCCTTTAAATTTCCTCGGTATGCGCACTCCGGGTTTTGTTTTACAGGAGTCTTCCGTAGTTTGGAAGCACAAAAGAGTTCCACCGTACAAAACGGTACTATAAGGAGGAATCTTTAAAATTAAAACTATCGATCGAGTGTCAGCCAAAGATTTTAAAGAAATATCTTTATCGGAGGATTAGACATGACGCTAAAATAAAGGGTTCTCCTGTGCTGGGGCTTTTAAATGAATCATGTCGTAAGCGATACCAGTTGAAACAAACACCAAAGATTAAACGATACAATTAATACAAAGTTATATAGAACAAACAACTGCATGATTAAAAAATTCAAAAACTCAAATTTTGAACTGGTTAATAACGATCAGTCATTTAAAGTCATAATATAAAATTAAAGAAACATTCAAGAAACAGTTACATTATACTCATGCTGGAACACCGCTGTCGACAGCCGAATTATAACTTTCACTATTTGTGTGGACAATAAAATCGTATAAAAACAGTAACTTGCAATCGCATCTATACAATCAGAGTTGTTCGCAATAAAAACTTTTAATTCACATGTAGCAAAAAAGTAATAAATAACAAATAGGTTTCAAGTTCAAGTCTGACGTTTTTTTAAAGCACCGCAGTAATAATCTGTTATTTAATTTCACCAGTGAATCTAAATAATTTCCTTGACATTGCCATGCTGTAATTCAACAGGGTAATTACAGGACTGTATTATATATTACGAAGGACAGTTGTCCGAAACGTTGTTCCTATAATGAAGCTAATTGTGTGTAATAGTGAACCCTTACCTCGTTTATTATTAAAAAGGATTATAATAATTCATCATTAGAGGTGCTGGAAAATGATAAAAATGTACGTCATTCAAACGGCAATACAGTGAACGAACATCGAAGGTGATTTTAAACCAAGATAAACACCTTAGCTTACATTGTTAGTTTAATCATTATTAAATACAGTTGAAGCGAAGAAGCTAGTTTATAATACCCCCGATTACAACAAACAGCTCTATTGTACTTCAAACTCTAAATTCATTTATTTTGCACTCTGCTTTATTCACAAAATTTTTAAATTTTTCCATCTCATTCTGTACCGATGAAGTACCTTCTGAAGCCTTGTAAAATATATGGCATAGATCCATGGGATCACCCATAATAAGCACATGTTTTGTGTGGCAAAAATCTTTCCAGATCAGTAAAAGCCATAATATACAGAAGAGACTGGAAAACAACTTGAAACTGATTGCTTAAATGTGATATCATTATCGTCAGTTCACACAAGTGTGAACTGAAGAACATAAATCATATTATGTTGTCATTTCGGCAAAGAATTAGCAGTAATAAAAAGGCAACATCATTCTCGGGGATTTTCGTGAAACTGCTGTTTAATAATTAATTTATTCACAATTAATTTATTTATTTAGCATATTTGTCTTTATTATTATCTGATTTATTATCATTTGATTTATTATCATTTGATTTATTATCATTTGATTCAATTTATTATTATCTGATTTATTATCATTTGATTTAATTTCTTATTATTTATTTATTGTCATTTAATTTAATTTATTATTATTTTATTAATCATCATTTAATTTAATTTTTTATTATTTGATTTATTATTATTTTATTTAATTCATTATTTGATTTATTATCCTTTAATTTAATTTATTATTATTTGATTTATTATCCTTTAATTTAATTTATTATTATTTGATTTATTATCATTTATGTAATTTATTATTATTTATTATAAATATTATTTTTTATTTTAATTAACTTATGTTTTTATTATTTGATTTATTATTATATAAGTTTTTAATTTACTATATTATTACTTAATTATATTATTTAATTTCATTTACTATATTATTATTTTTGCGTCCTTGCTAATAAAAATTAATAAAAAAGAGAATGTCATTTACACCCGATCAGATTACAAAACAATATAAAACTGATACTTAATTGTGAAATCATTATCTTCAGTTCACACAGGTGTGAACTGAAGAATATAAATAATTACTGTTGCCATTTCTGCAAATATTCAGCAGTTGACCGTGGCAAAATAAATTTCTCTGGATTTTTGTGAAACTGTACATAGCTGTTTATCATATACATCACAGGCAATTAATTGCAAATAGTTAATAAATTTTATGTATTTAATTTAATTTTATTTTATTTTATCATTGTTTATTTAATATAATTTTAATTTAATAATATTATATGTTTATTCTTATTTTATTATATCATTGTTTGTTTTATATTATTTTAATTTATTATGATATGTTTATTATTATTTTAATTTAATTATTGCATTTTTTGCAATAAATAGAACGTACAAGTTCGTTAACCGCGTTAACGCTTGAAAACATTGCATGACAATAGCTCATTCGCTAAGAGAATTGACGCGTGATAGTTTTGAACCAATGACCAAGCTTGTTGCTTCTTATTTTAGTCTTGTGTAGTCAAGCAGCAAGTGCGTTGCTACTGCACCGCTGCACGGTTCTCTCCCGCTTCTCTTTTCACTTCCTATTCTTACTGCACCGTATACACCCTTGGTTTCTGTAAGTTCTCGAGATCTCC